>MVGT01000180.1:276341-334355 GCA_002174775.1 Macleaya cordata | reverse complement strand
TTTAAGATAAAGAAAAAGGAAAATGCTACAGACACTTGCAAATGGCGATAGTGATAGGAGTGGTTGTTGGCCTCTCGTGTATAATATTTTATACACGTACGTACCGCCTACGTTGACAAAAATGAATGAAGTCTGAGGCCCATCCAGGGTAGGCTGCATTTTGAATTCGGTTAAACTTTCCATTAGCATTTTTGGGGCACATACCATTCTCATTTTCCTGCACAGCTCAATGGCTCGTAAGAAAAAAAAAGTATTCCAATCATTTAGTTCGTGGAAATTAATTGTTCATTCTTCCCACATGTGCTTCGCGCGTGTAGGTTGAATGTCTAAATGCGCTACGCACGTTGCCCTCATACGCACTTCGCACGCACCTACACACGCGCCCTTGGATCCACTCCACGCGACTCAACCGTCAAGTGTAAATCAGGTGTAAATAAATAATTATTTGTCACGGGACACGTCTGGTATTTCGTAAAATAACATAAGGTTATTTTAGTCATTTACTACGCCCATAGGACACATTCGGTATTTCATAAAAAATAAAAAGTTATTTTGGTCATTTAGGGATGGGGTTATGTTGACCCACCCTCAAAATTTTTTGCTGTGTGGGGGTTAAGTTCACCCTCCCCTAAATTTTGTCATACTCATCTTATGTACCCTTCTCCTTTGTTATATAGATATGCAGAAGAGATATGTATAGATTAAGAGTGCCACCCTAGTAACAAAACTATTAGTATTTCTAATAACTATAAATCTTGTATAAATCTGTTGATTTCGAATTAATTGTTAATACATTGGATTGATTTCGTATCACAATGATTTATGTGATAAAGAAAATAAAAAATTATCTTCACTAAAAATCATCATTTGAATTGTCTTTATGTCAGCCCCACATTGATAGGTAAAATAAACCCTTCTCAAAATTAATAAGAGTAATACTTAAGGTACTAAAATTTAGTTTTAAAAAGCGCTCTCAAATAACGTAGCATCTAAAAGAGAGCATTGGTCAAAACAAAGTCTTAAATGTAGTGTCTCTAGTTCACCTACTACATCATTTGAGAGTATTTTTGTTTATACCTCTACCATTTTTTAATTAATAAAAGGGACTAATATTAAGGAATTTTTTTTGTTTATACCTAATAGGGTTGCACACGGTTCAGTTTGGTTAGGTTTTTAATCAAACCCATAGCCAAACCATTAATTAATTTAGGAGGACCAAAATCATACCAAACCATGATGATTTTTTTTTTTTAGAACTAAAACCATACCATCGGTTTTTTGAATTTTTTGAGTTTTTGGGTTTTTTTTCCAAATTTTAGATTATTTTTAGGAGTTTTCGGTTTTTTTAACGGACAAATCATTCAAAACTAAAGTTTAACTAGATTAAAAAAAAGTTAACATATGACATTTATCAATTGATCATTTAAACTTAAACTAAAACATGACATAATTAGAGCACTTGCATTATAAATAATTAAAGTTCGTTCAAACTTAAAAAATAAAAAACTGATAATAACTAAATATTTATTTAAATTTAAAACATGAAAAAAAAAAACCCAAGTGTTCAACCATCTTAAGTAATTATTAATTCTTTCTCTTTTTTGTGAAAATTATTAAATTTAATATGAGAAGATCATCCTTACCAAAAATTATATCAATCAAAAATAATTATAAAGTAATTTATAGGCCATCAATTTTAATTATTACTTTTAAATTAAATTTTGATAGGGTTAAAAATTTTGGTACGATACGATTAGGGATGCAGTTATAAATTTTTTTAAGGAGAAAACCACAAAACACAACAAATTTCTTTGGTGTGCCTAAAAGCTTGTGGGATACGTGTTAAGAAATAAGTTGGTCAAATTCTATTTTTACAAAAAACTAAGGCACAATATACTAAAATCTTAATAATTGGTGGGGCACTTAATTTCCTCATATGTATTAGATGTTTGAGTTTTAACTTTTTTTTGGTGGGGCACATTCCCCAACAACTTGCAAGATAGCTCGTTCCCGAATATGATTTATTTTTATTTTTTTATGAAGATACATGGTGAAGTCTGTGAAGAGTTCATCTTCATATCTTAGATATCTCTATATGGATCCCAACATATTTTCTATAGCAACATAGTGGCAATTTTAATCACGGTATGTCCACAAATAAAATTTTTCACAATAAAAATAATAATTATACAAAATAATAAATATATTATAAATAAATTAATAAATATGTATAAATTTGAGAACACATATATGTATTGTCTCATATAAGATACAAATTGACATAGATACATTGACTTATAAAATTGTGATTATATTAAGAACCGGGCTCTTTAATTCATATTTGCATGAGTTAGCATGCAAATTTATACATAATAATGCATGTGTATACTATATAGATATAAGTGCGGGTTTTTTTTCTAGTTTTTTTGGTTCAGTTTTTCGGTTCGATGTTTTTGGTATGGTTTGGTTTTCTTGGTTTTTTGAAAACATGAAACCAAAAACAGACCATAAATATCAATTTTTACAGTTTTTTAGATTTTTTAGTTTTGCGGTTTGTCGGTATTTTTTTCGGTTCGGACCAGTTCGGACCGGACTTAAAACCGCATCATGTGCAGCCCTAATACCTAATAAAAGGGACTAACACGAGGGAAGCCATTTTTATGGAGAAGCTTTTTTTGGGCTTTAAGCCCAAAACCAATTAGATGGGGGAAGCTCTTTTATCCCCACCTCACAAAAATACACCCCATGCAACTACCTTCATCTTCTCCCACCACGACCTTCGATCATCTTCCCTGCCACCACCACCACGCCAGAAAAGAGGAGAAAGAAAGAGAGAGAGAGAGAGAGGGAGAGATCTAAAAAAAATTTACTAGTGATCGTCGAGGACGAAGATCAAAATCAACCAGTCAGTTTTTTTTTTCTTTCAGATCGATGGATTTTTGTGAGTCTTTTTTTTTTCAATCCATTGTTGGTGGTGGAGGTGATGGTGGAAGTGAGTGGTGGAGGTGTTGTTTTTAGAGAGAGATAGTAGTAGAGGTAGGGTGTAAAATAGAAAAATAAGAGTGGTGTGTATTTTTTTTAGATGGGGTGTATTTTAGTAAAGAGCCCTAATATTAACCCTCTCCATAAATGTGTGAATGTGCAACTCCATTTGCAACGGAGATGTGTCTCACGGATTCAGAAGTCTCCAACACTTAAGTCTGAACCGCGTAATAAATCTAGGTTTTGGTCGCCCAGTCAGGTCAGTTGAAAAAGCACCGCGCTTTCACACTTCGAAGTTGAAACAATATATATTACTTTCTCCTAGCTAGCTGGGCCATAGCAAGTAAGTAGGCTTAACTCGGAGACTATCCGTTGACCTAAAGACTTAAGACACAGGGAGTTGACTGTCTGACATGGTTGACTTGGCGGCTAATATAACTCTTCTTTGTAAAAGGTGAACTTATTTCCGGTATACTAGTAACAACGGTAATTAAATATAAATCTCTTTTGCACATACGAGTCTTTAGAAATATGAATCCCTAAAAATATGAATCATTTAGATTGTTTGGTAACCATAAAAGAATCGATGGATTTATGAATGCTTGAATCTTTTGGTTTGTTTGGTTGCCATTTAAAATCCAAGGAAAATCTATATTTTGTTGTTTTAATTTTGTGGGGTGTAATCTGCATTGAGTTCGGTGAATAAATAGGGAATCCTTAGTTTAGAATTCTAACAAATTCTAACGGGGAGGTGGGACTCTAAAACATGGATTTGTTGGAAAATATGTTTCCCTAGGAAACAAGTTTCTAGGGATTCTTGGTAGCCAAACAGACCAGAAAAATATGAATCCCTGATTCCCACTAAATCCCTACCTTAGAATCTCGCTTCCAAACAAACCATAAGAGTTTACTGTTCACGTGCCTCGCTTATGTGCTCAATATTCTTTTAGGTTAAGTCATAAGATAATATCACAGCCCGACTCCTTAGTTTATAGACCGAGGTGCAGTGTTTTGTATTTTTGGCATTTAAATCTTACTTGTTTGCATCTGATTCGTTTGAAATATCCAATAAGTTGGACTTTAAATTTATATCAAATTGAGTTCAAATTTTTAACTAAATACTTTTACTTGCAAATCGGACTAGCTATTTAAATTTCTCAAAGTTCAATTTAGCCGCTTAAAAGAAATTAAGGTCCTATTTGGTACACCGTGAATATTTGCAAATGCGAAAATTTACGGTTTATTATGTGTTTGTAGATGATTGATGAGGACATCTAATAACAAATATTTGATGGGATTTACAATATGCTTACAAAATAAATGATCTAAAATTATTTATTTATTTTTTTTTAATTTATAAAATTTTAATTAACACTTAAAAGAATCGTGAATTTTTACATTTACGAATATTCACGGCGTACCAAGCAGAGCCTAAAAAAACGAATTATCTCAAATGTGATTGGACGCGAGTCAGACTTCAAGTTAGATTTCAGATAAATTTTTTATCTGAGCTAAAAAGGAACAGCACTGAGACACCCACCACGAAGGCACGAGGGTTGTTCAAAAGACGAGGAAGAAATGGGAAGTTAATAAAGTGGGTCAAAATATCTAGAAAGATCCTTATTATCTTTTATTATTATTATTATTATTATTATTATTATTATTATTATTATTATTATTATTATTAAAAAATTCTTATTAATTTTTTTTTGAGGAGAAAGACTACTGCCAACTACTATTCATGATAAGAAGAAGAGGACGATCTAGGAGAATTCATAGATCATTTCAACATCATATCACACATTGATGTAGTGGGTGGTTGGCAACCATAAGTTAAAGTGTTTATGCTTCTTATAGAATTACTTCTATTTTTAAGAAATAAAAAATTAGGAGAAATTTGTATAGCAAAGTATTAATTTATAAGTATATAAGTTAGTAGTTTGTTGGAGACCATTAATTGTTTAAGAGAGAAAAAAACAAACCTAATGGGCAACTAAAAGCAAAAGTAACTTCGCACAAGTCAAAAGTAAAACAAATTTCCTTTAGATAAAATAAACTTTTCTATTTATATAATCATTTTATTTTTGTATTCTATATATATTTTTCTACTTTTTGACTTACATAATAGAAAATGTTACTTATTATTGTGTTGTCCAACACCCTTATTATTAAGAGAGCTGCTGTTTGGCTCGACCAAATGACCGACCAAATGCCAGATTCTTATGTGGTATGGTGGGTCCCACTGCCACATAAGTTAAAAACCCTCTCATAACACTTTTAGGAGAGGAAAAGTGATGGGTCCCACGCTGCCACATAAGGATCTGGCATTTGGTCGGTCATTTGGTCAGGGCAAAAAGCTTTATTATATTATTAATTAATATGGCTTACACCTGCCAATAGTGTTGCATGGTTATGATCAAATGATCGATTTGATTATCTTTTTATCATGTACTTTAAGTGGTCCCACACCTAATTATTACACTACATATTATTTTTTTTTAATATATTTTCTTTTCAAAACTACCCTACTAAAATAACACAATTCTTATCACAAAACCGAGTCATCAGTACCCAACTGAATGCTGCAATTCTTGCGCGTCCATCAACCTACCATTGCCTGATCATCTAACGTGGGTAGGACTATTATAGTTATTATTTCGTGAACGTACAAAAGCCAGCACTTTTTATTTTTGTCCTCCACGACGACTTGGAAGAAGACCATGTATAGTATAGTATAGGGCTTAATTAATTAATTAATATAGCTTTTAGTGTTTTATTTCACGTTGTGCTTTGAAAAACTTTATAGTGTATTTGGATGCAGAATTCATGTTTCCCTGGGAAACATGAGTCCTTGGAAACATGAATCCCTGGAAACATGAATTATTTGGTTTGTTTGGCAACCATAAAAGAATCCATAGATTCATGAATCCTTGGAAGCTTGAATCAGTTGGTTTGTTTGGTTACCATTTAAAATCCAAGAAAAATCTCTATTTTGTTATTTTACTTTTGTGGGGTGTAATCTGCATTGATTTGGGTGCATACATAGTGAATCCTTAGTTTAGAATTCCAGCAAATTCTAAGGGGGGAGGTGGGACTCCAAAACAGGGATTTACTGGAAAACATGTTTCCTTGGGAAACAAGTTTCCAGGGATTCTTGGCAGCCAAACAGACCAGGAAAACATGAATCCCTAGTCCCCACTGAATCCCTACTTTAGAATCCCCCGTCCAAACAAACCATTAATTAACACTGGGTCTTCGGAACCCTTTTTTACCAAAAACTACTCCAAGTGAGAAGAGAACCGCGTGAGAAACAGTAGTTAGTTATTGGAATTATAGAAAGGCTAGCTTTATATAAAGAGGGGAGCAAAGGGGATGGTTTAGCACTACTTACTTAAGATCGTTCTATTAATTCTTCTTCCTCTTTGGGATCTGAATGAAATTGAGAGAATTGATGAACTAGAGAAGAGTGAAGGGTGGTAATTAATCAAATTCTGCATTCAACACTACTTTAATTACTGATCATATAATTTAATTTTGTTCATTGTTTCTGGCTCCTTGCATTCTATCACTGAACAAAAACAATGAAGGTACGATTTTGTGATTTTTTTTTTCTAATTATGATAAAAAGGATCTCATCCACTGTTCAGCACTTGAACTTTGTTGAAGTACTGGGTGTTATTTTTACATTATTTAAATTAAATTAAGCTAATTATCTAGCTACGTCGACAAACCATTATTGATTTTTTTTTTTTTTTTTTTTTTTTTTTTTTTTTGCAGCAAAAAGTGGAAATGAAAATTTGCATGAAGGGCGAGAAATCTCGGAAAAAAGCCATGATGATCGCAGTTAGTGTATCAGGTAATTAATCATCACCAAAAATCAGTACTTATAGAGCCCAAAATGTTTTGTAAGGGTCCTCAAAAGGAGTCGGGGTCCCTAGCCATATTGACTTGTATCTATTTGGTAATAGGCTTATTTACTAGTAACTCAATGCAGATTAGGTTATACCCGCTTGACAAACGTAGATATTTGGGATGAAGGTTTTGATTTGTGCCACATCAATATTCAGGTCATAAGTAATGGCTCACTGGAATCTGCAATTATAACCACCATCCAGGTCATAAGTAATCTAAAAATTACATACGAGAGTCTAAACTAAACACCATAGCACGACTCGAACCTATAAGAACTCTCTAATTGGATTAGTATATATGTTATTGAAATGTGCAATTACAAGTCTTATGGACAAAGTAGGATCCAATGCAATCGTGGCTTGAATCTTTTTTTTTTTTGGAGCAATATAATTTTTGGTGAGGTTGATTTAAATAGTTAAGATTATTATTATTATTTTAATGAGGCTTGAAAGTAGCTCAAAATGAGATGTTTAAGTCGTTTGTGATCATTACACGACTGTCATTTTACATGTTTCATTTTTATCTATTTTAATGTTACACTTCACTTACACTTGCATTTGAGTTCGTATAGAAATTATTCAAGGGCTGATTTTTTCAACAATGATTTTCTCTTCATATTGGTCAACATTAGCCATTTGTTAATCTCTATTGGTGCAATTGGCAGCCTTTTCCTTTAGAGATCGGACATATTCCTAGCCTCGACTAATAAATAGTAGCAATATTTGTACCACTTCAATTCATCTTTCTACATCTACATTTCGTGAGCCTTAAGAACACCCCTTCTTAATATTAATTAAGACTAACTAATATTAATTGCAGGTGTAGAATCAGCAGCATTAAAAGGAGCGGAGAAGAATGAAATTGTGGTTACAGGGGATGGAATAGATGTGGTTGTGCTAGTCAAATTGATTAGAAAAAGAGTGGGTTTCGCAGAATTGATTAGCGTCTCAACGATCAAATAATGAGGAGATAATTAAGAAGCAAAATTAATAAATTAGTAATTAAGATGATCTAGCTAGTAATTTTTGATTTTCACTGGAGACTATAGGAATCGATGGATCTATCCATTTTTTGAACGTCATAAATTTTCGATCTAGGAAAATAATAACTGAATTGTTTTCTAATAAATCTACTTCTGGATTTGTCTACCTGAGACTGTCCCTTGGACCGTAGGTCCTGACACAAGGTCCTGCGGAAAAATAGCTCGGACGCCAGGATGATAAAAAGCTTAACCAGACACTCATGGAGAGTACTCAAAGCAACGTCACTGATCGATCATGATGTAACACTCTTCCAGTACCATTATGTGAGCAAAAGAGTTAATTTGATCAATATAATATATAGCTGGATGTGTCTTAATTAATTTGATCAACATTAGCCAACCATATGAATGTTCTTTCCTCCGGATATATGAAGTCTTTTTACACTACATTTACACTCTTTATCTATGAGATCGATCACAAGTGCTGATTTTTTTTTGTGCATTGTTCGCGGACTTTGCGTGCTTAAGAACGAATGAATTTGCTGCATCAAATACCACACGAATCAGAAATGTGGTAAAAAGAATGGTGTAACAAACAAAGAATCTAATATACACCATGATCACATTAAAAAGAACAACAATAAAGTCAAGTAAATCCACCCCGGCACATTGAATAGAGGGGTCACCTTGTCAAAAATATAATGCTGAGAACACATACCAAAGACACCATACAACTTACGTTTTTAACAAGAAATTAATGCACCTGAAATCATGACCGATTGGTACATGTATGTGGGTGGATCTGCATGACTCCCCTAATGCCAACTAGAAAGTATCAACATTGATATGTTGACAAACTTCTTAGATGGCATTCAGGGAGCCAGGCAGATCTCTCCATTGATCTCTATTCATGACTGCACTGATAATGAAATGTCTATATCTATGTAGTACTCCTCCATCAGTCGGATCGATTATCACGAACCCCATCAGTTCAACATCTGATACAAGTATACATAACCGCATACATATTAAAATCTTCGTCGTCTATTTGTAAAATTACTTACAGTTCAACCGAGAGAAGCCGACGAAGATGATTTGATAGATATAGATCTAGAAGTTGATCGAAGGAACTCCGCCATGAACCAATATCAATCTCAAATGGGTCATCCAATACTCTCTCTCTCAATCTATCAATCTGTACTGCATGGATGGCTTAATTCCAATTAATTAGCAACAGAGAGGAAAGAAGTTGAATTTAAAAGAGATGTTAAAGGCGGATCGAGACACTAGCTAGAGATGAAAGAAAGGTCTGGGAGAAGGCGGCAACACAATATACAGGTTGGCCTGGTTCACGAATACTAATACTTCCATTAGTAGATCCAAAGGATACTGGAATATTAATTATTGCTTTATTTGCAGGAGTACAGCCGTACATGTTTGGATTCTTCTCTCTTTGGAAAAGCTACCCCGTAATATAAATAAGGAAAATAATTTCACGAATCCCAATTTAAAAAAAAAAAATTTAAGCCATATTTGTATATAGTCCTTAGATGTATTGGCAGTTACCTCCATGTATTAAGAGCATCTCCAATGCAATGTGGATGTGGTAAAATAAGACTGCCACATAGAAAAAATACACATCTTTCCATAAAAAACTCTTCAAATGCTAATGTGAACATACAATTTTAAGTTGAGTTGGCAATGAAATGGAATGCTATTGGTAGAATGGAAAGACACTAGTGTGAAAAACGAGGACATTGTGAAGTTGAATGTCTAATTCTTTCAAATTCTAGACATTCAACTTCACAATGTCCTCGTTTTTCACATCCATTCCACCAATAGTATTCCATTCCACTGCCAACTCAGTTTAAAAGTGTGTCTTCACATTAATATTTGAGGAGTTTTTTTTGAGAAATGTTTATTTTTCCTATGTGGCAGTCTTATTTTACCACATCCACATTGCATTGGAGATGCTCTAACAAGGCGAACATCTAACGTTTATGCGTAGGTGACGCTTTAGACTTTTTTAAAGCTCATGCTCGTGAAATTGAGATGGAAAATGTTAAATTTACAGCATTTTCTACCAAAAAGCCTATAGAAAACTAATCTGACAGTAGTGTGTATTCCATATGCTCTCATAATTTGTATCTATCCTAAAATGTTATGTATATAATGTAGATTGTAGGTTTTTCGGTAAGTGTACCATCACCCAATATGGACTCTATAAATAATTTCTTTTTTTTTTTTTTAAACTTTCTTGCTTAATTCTAAATTTTCTAAAAATATATTCAATTATATATTCTGGTACACTTGAGGTAGTTTAAGTACGATACTATCAAGTATCAACACTTGCCATTTGGCAATATCAATGATCATTAGCATTCTACATATATGGTGCCCCATTTTTATGGAGGGGGAAGGGGTCCACTAGTCAAATGGGGAAGATTTCTAGTCACCGTACACCGTCGTACACGGGGTACGTAATAAGAATACAGTATTTCGGAATATTCCACCTTCAGCATTTGGACCGTGCTAGACATCCCGCAAAATCTATGCGATGTCCATAACGTGGGTAGGTGGACGGCAGAGAAGGTTTAAAATTTTGAATTTTGTGGAATTCGAAGATGCCATTCAAATCATGAGGTGATAAAGACCTTACGATTGTTTTGCGGTACGAAAATCTGAGAGATTCTGCGGTAGGTTTGGCATTTAGGCCATGTTTTTAGATGATCCGTACGTAACGGTATTTCCAAGAACGTAACGGTATTTCCAAGAACGTGCTATATATTTAGGAAAATGATTTTTAGACCGACCAAATTACAGAACTTGTACTAGACGCTTATGTGGTTAGGGTGAGACTCACCACTTTTCTCCATCCAAAAGTGTTTTGAGGGGGTTTAGAACTTATGCGTAGTGAGACCGACCATGCCACATAAGTGTCGGGCACAAGTTTTATAACTTGGTCGGTCCAAAAATCACTACTCATATATTTAGGTGTTTGGTTGACTTGTTCAATTTAGAAAATGGCATTTTCAGAAATGTGATTCTCTAAAATAAGAGTGTAGCAAACTTGAAAAGGTAGGTAAGTCAGGAATTCCCTCTATCAAATACATTTTTAAAAATATTATAATTCTATTTCGATTATCTAAGCATAGCCTTGAGAATTAGGAGCCTTATAATCAACCGTTAGGTTAGGAAGTAAAAATAGCAACATGCTTAGATTCCCCTCTCTTGCTGGTCTTCAAGAGAGAAAAAGACTAATCATAAAAAATAGAAAAAGGCCCGAGGCCTTTAAGGCCAGAGGCTTCAATCGGGGCAGAGGTTAAGCCAAGCTCTGATTACCAAGACTAAAAATTGGACGGGCTGAAATCGACCATGGGTTGAGCTCGGTCAAAAAGTTATTAGGCACGGCTCGAGCTTGGTCACGAGGCTCGGACAATCGAATCCAACCCAAGCCCATTAGATATATAATACACATACATGAACTAAGAGAGGGGGTTATTGCGCCCCATCAAATCCTTCACATTTCGTAAGGCCCACATGAAGATGATTTAGGGGATAATATTTAGAGAGGATGTTCTCCTGACTATGTATATTAATCATATCCAAAAATTAGCTCATTCTAAAACTGTTAAACTCATCAAAATTCTATCGAAATCAAATCTAAATTAAAAAGTATTAAATATGCTAAATTTTATAAGGGTTAATTTGAAGGGAGTATTTAAAAGTTTTAGAACGGACTGATTTTTGAATATTATTATATATATAATAAGGAGAACATCATCTCCAAAAATTAGCCTTTGGATCATCTCTATATATGCTCGACAAAATGTGGGGACTTTGATTACGCGCAATAACTCCTCTCACGAATTAATTATTTACCTGCAGATGGCGTTTTGTCCGGACTGTTGGAAGTCAAAAACAACACTTGAGAATGAATTATATATAAGTTGTTAAAAAGATCTAGCAAGAGTTATTTACAATGGTGATTAACCTTGTTTTGGTGGTTTAAAATAAGCATAGAAAGCAAAAAAGGTCTGAGCTGTTGTCAACAGTAATAGAACAATGGCTGCAAGGAGTGAAAGAAATGTCCATGGGCTGCTGAAGTAGTCACGGATCAAATTTGTCCACCAAACATGCCATCTAGTAGCATAGTATGCCTTGTAATAATCATTCACTCCCTTCATTTCTTTAGATAGGTGACAATTTTCGACGTCGTAAATGATCTCTCTACATAGCTTATTGAACAGATTCGCTACGTCCTTATCGCTGCCCAAAACATGATTTATGATCCCATTGTTGTGTAGAATCTCAACATCCTTCGAAGCGTTCACAAGACTATCGAAGAACATGAAGTAATTTGTGAAATAAGGCTCAGCTTCTTGGTCGCACTGTTCGTAAGCCACGAAGTTGAGAAAGAGAGGGACGGTGTTGTCGTCGATGTATAGAGGAGGTATCTGTAAGACCCCATCTTCATATTCAATGTCAAGTAGGTCATTCTCTTCATTCTTCATGAACTTTACTCCTGCCTCTTGGAGTTCTCTAACACAATGGATCAATTGCCTCTCTTGAGCAAAGCGGACGCTGCTGCTTGGAGTTCTGTGATGAAGTTTCCTCCCACACGATATAGGTTTCTTGTGTTTGACTGATGAAATAAAGCTGTCCCGGAATAAGTCGAGCAGGTGATCAAACGGGATACTAGGGTTCACTAACTCTGGCATGTCGATCTTCTCATCTCTTGGGACAAGTGGATCGAAAAACTTGAGAGTGAGCTCAATTAGAGACACATTATCTTGTCCAGGGATGCTTGTTAAGTTGAATAGTTCTTCGAGAACGAAAAATGGAAGTTGGTTTTGTAGCATCAATAAATCGCGCTGAAGGGTGCGAAGCATCCAACGGGTTGTGAAGATTGGATCCTCTACTACTGTTTCCTGTTGAATTATATATGGAGATTAATCAATATTAAACAAAATTAATTATCCAATAACTAATATTAATCGAGATCATTATAGTTTAATTGGGACTACAAATGAACTGGCTAAATGAATAAGGTTTTGGATGGAACGGAAAAAAAAGACGCATCCTAAACGTACTAGCAATGCTAAGCGTGCGAACTCCCGCAAACTGACCCTGCTCCTTAGTACTGACTCCCTTGCATGTGGAGTCCATATGGAGATCAACTAAGAGCTTATTTTTAGTGAGGATGGTCTCTTCATCATGGAGATCATCCTCACATTAAATTTTATCATTTGAAACTTGTAATCTCCTCATCCGTATAGTAAAATTTTGAGCTATTAAAATTTACCATTAAAGTTTCGGCATGATATAATTTGATTGGATGAAGATGATCTCTATGATGAAGAAACCATTTAGATAGCACTTTATCTGTATATATAATGCGGCAGCCGTTTATGGAGTTGGGTGATTTTTTTGAACTTATGTCAGAAATACCGAATATATTACGTCATATTATTTATTTATTTACACTTGGGTTACACTTGTCAATGTGGTCATATGGAATTGATCCAAGGGCTGACTTTTTTTTACGATGATCTACTCAACGTCTAGATCACATCAGCATAAACACTGTCATCAGTGGGCCTACCTGCATCTTATTTTTTTAATAATAATGTGCCGCATAATTTATCAATTCACACACACGTAGCGCGTGTGAAGGGTTAAATTGAGTTTGTCGCGCCCGAAGCGTGCATGAGCTTAATGAACATGTGTAGCGCGTTTGGGCATCACACGCGTAACGCGTGATGGACAAGCAACTCACACGCATAAACGCGTGTGGGACGCTCCTAAAGTTTTAAACAGGACAAGTAAAAATGCAATTAAGATTGACGATTTGGATCGACCAAATTCTACTCCCAAACAATAATTGAAAAAGCCTTCCAAATTATCTTTTGGAAGAAAAATAATGGTGGGTCCCACCTTACATAAGTATTGTGCATTTGATCTTGGTCCCAAAAGCTTTTTCCTTTTCGTCCTTGCAATTTTAATTTCTAGTGATTGAAATAAATTTAAGGCATGGTCAATTTAATAAAAAATAAATAAAAATTGGGAAGGATGGATAATATATAGGATACCTCATCGTCGGCTACATAATATTCGTGGTAAAGGCGTAGGAGCTCGATAACAAAGCAACCGTCGATGACCATCATCTGAACAAAATCATCGCTGTCTATATTATAAAATGACTCTGAGTAGCATTCTCTTGTCTTCCTCTCCAACAATTTCATGGCTTCTTCAAGGCTCTCTATGCGAATATCTTTCCGACGATGTCGTCTGACATGCGAATTTGATGACTGATGATGACGTCGTTGATCAATAGTCGCAAGTTGATCATCATCTTGTAGTTGATCTTCATCATCATCATCATCATCATCATGATGACTACTACTACAATGGCCATTCATTTGATCTAATTGGATATTATTAGTATTGCCAGTGTATCCCAAGATGCGGAAGAGATAGCGCATCTTGTGCTCCTCCATGGCTTGTAAGCGAAGGTCACCATAATGAAAAGGACCAATTGATATGATTTTGGGGATGTAAGCGCTCTTGTGGACTTGAACCATGTTCTTTGGGATCCTATAGATCGTCCATGATCTCCCAGAATCTAAGTCTGGTCCTTCTTCAAGACAATTATTGATATTAATCACCCATTCTGGCGGCGGGATGATCTTCTTATTCTTATCATCATCATCATTATCATCATTACTAGTTCGATATTTTTTCGTTCTCATCACTCGACGTCCATGAGACTTCATCTTTCCTTTATTATTCCCTTTGCGCCCCATCGCGCGCTCCAATTAAGATCGATATTTGTTCTCTTTTTTAAAATTTTTGATCGAACTAGCTAGCTAGGACTAACCTATATAAACTACGTACATTTTATGGAGGTCATTCATGTACATTAATTCTAACAACGGTCTAACAGTTGAATTATTGAAATGTTCTTCTTGGCCTGTCAATGAAGACTTTTTAGAAGCGCGCTTAATTGCGAGGAAATGACTTTTAGATCCGTCTTTTTACAAAACCCATGACAGATACTTATGTGACAGGGTAAACCTACCATTTTTTCCCTCCTATAAGTATTTAAGGGTGTTTCTAACTTAGTAGTAGTGGGACCGACCATACCACATAAGTGTTGGGTATTATTTTTGTAAAATTGTTGATCCAAACAACACTACTGATATGTATACTAGAATGAGTCCAACTAATAATAATATCGGTTCAAATTAATCCATGATTATTATTGGGACCCAATAATGTTTTCACATTAATACTTGGTCGCTAATTGTCATGTGCACTTCTACGCTTTAAATTTAATAAGTCTAATATGTAAAAGTTATAAATTTCTCATTTTTTTTGCTTTGTGAAAAATGAGAACATATATGGCGTGAAAAAATTAGAGTAAAAGGAATTGTCCCCTTAAAAGAATTTACAATTACAACTATACACGCAAAAAAAAAAGGGGGGGTTAAGTAGTAGTAGTAGACCAAAATATGCAAATAATTCGGCGTATTTCGTCTTCCTCAAATCATAAGTAAGCAATAAATATTCAAGGGTGCATCATTTAAATACCGTATTTTTCCATTTATATATTATTCCGTATTTTATTATTATTTTAAAAAAAAATCGCGCTTAAATAGAATTCTCACAAAAGAAGAATATTACCCTACCCATAAAAAAAACTGTCCAATAATTCGTTTGCACCCACCTTTAAAAATACGGGTATAATTGACGGATATGCTAACTAGGGTCAGTATTGGCATTATACTGCTAGTATAGATACAAGCATCGGTAGGACCCTATCTTTAATGGAACGTACAAAGAACGGGTCAATAAGGTCCTCTGCTAGCTAGCTAGAAGATACATGCTACAAAAAAAATATCTAAGGAAATGAATGGTTCTTATGATCGATCGATGAGAGGAGACAAGTCAACCAAGCAAATAATAGTCCTTTCCAAATAAATCTCCATCTAGCTGACTAGCTCCAGTCCGTTTCAATATTATTCATCCGCAATAGGTGAGGGTTAAGTCCAGTTTTCACAACTAACTAATCAGAGGATGGAGCGAAAACGAAAACGAGAGCGAGAGTACTGGAGTGTGATTCAGAGCGGGAACATCACCTCTATATTAAGATTTTTTTTTTGGTACACGGGACTATTGTCCGAATTACAATAACAAGGCGAAGATACACCGCTAAAGCGCTAATCACTAGCAATGGGTGTGTGGGAAGCATAGTGACACCGCCAAGATCATCAACAAAGTCGTCACCACGGACGAAGAGAAGTCATCACCATGGATGAAGATAAACTCGCCACCATAGGCGAAGAGAAGACACAAACTCAAACATATGGGCCAAACCTTGTGGCAATACCACGGCCTACAAGATTTGAACCCCACAACCTCCCTTGTCATAGTGAGGGGCACAACCCCTATATTACGATTTTGATTACTAAATTTCATAACTTTCTAATAATACTAGCCTAGTGTAGCCAACGACAGAGTTACCCAGCACCCCAGTAAGCTTTATATTGATTCAAGTCTTCAGTTGGGATTGTTTAATTTATTTGATAAATAATCATTTTGTAGGCTCCCTCCAAAATTTTATTGGTAGGTCTTGATTGTAGGCACCCTCCGAATTTGCATTGTTATTGTTGGCAGACCTTAATTTTATTAGCACTCCCATTTCGGTAAAATGAGGTTGACCACTAAAGAAACACTCCAAAACCTAAAAACCCACTCAATTGTCTCTCTTTCTAAAGGTTTAGAAAGAGGAAATTAAAAAAAAAAACAAAAGAGAAAAAGAAAGAGGAGGTTTGATCAACCTGGGGACAACCACTAGTAATTGTGGAATCAAACTAAATTGACCAATTCTATCCCAAAGGGCTGTCAATAATATTTCGAGACGTGCCTTTAAAATTTCCCTTTGATATATTTATGATCATAACGATCCAACCCAGATGCCAAATAAACTAGTACTGAATCTTATGCAGGACAGATTTCGTAGGTTCGTCTTAAATTTCAGCTTTAGTTAGGAGTTTAGTAATTTCTATATTTTAGCTAGTAATTTTATTATTTTAGATATTTTTCTTTCATTATTTAGTAGTTTCCTTGTTAGATTAGAAGTTTCTTTTCAATTACAATTCTAATAAGTTTAGGGAATCCTTATTATTATATAAGGAGATGTAGTAGACAATTTAATACAGTTTTTAATTAATGATATTTGAATTTTCTCATTAGTTAAGAGTTATTTTGGTGTTCTTCAACTCTAGACGATGCACTAGAATTTTTATCATTTTTTCTGCTGCCTCAGAATCTAAATTCATTTTCACTCAATAGCTGGGCCGAAATGAGACCAATTGTTTGAATTTTTCTGTGCATCTTCTTTATCGGCCAAACAACTCAACAGTATTCATAAAGCAAATCAGCGACAGTGAAATACAGTCGCAAAGCCATTACACTTAAGGCGACGGTGTGGATACATTCTTTTGGCGACAGTCATAAACCGTGGCTAAAATCCTTTTTTTTTTAAAAAAAATTGGATTTGTTGAGAAAAATCGTCCTCTTCTAAAAGCTGATACAAATGTTTTTTTGTTTGTAGTTGAGTTAGACATAAATAATATCACCTACCTACCCTATGTAAAAGTTATTAATTATCTGGAGCGAGATCTCGGGGTGTAATTTTCATAACTAAATTCAAGAGAATCACGACTTACGATGAGAGAGTTGAGAAACTTCGAATTAAAAACAAACTGTCAAACCTCCAGATTCGTGAACAAAGATTTTAAAGAGCAAAAGAGGCCAAGGATATGGATAGGTTCGACAGCACTTGCCCAACACTGGACCTCTTTTTAATATTTTTCAGTTTTTGTTTTACTTTAAAATAGTCAAAGGGAAAATAAATAAATAAAAGGAAAAAAATAACTTTTTTTGGTTGTGCAATATATTGGATTGGAAAATGTTTTCCTTCCTTGTTTTCATTTCTCTTATAGATGTCCTTGTATTTTAAAAATGATATGAGAACCAGTCCTTTAACCTGTCTAGTTGAATAGATTGAAGTGGAACCTAATCTCAGTCAGTTATTGTGTATGTGTAGACCCCACAAATACACAAGGAGTGGTTGAGATTGAGTGTCACCTCAATCTGTTCAGTAAGACAAATTAAAGGGTTGGTCCCAATAACACCTCTCCTTGTATTTTCCTCAAGTTTAGGGTTTTTAACCAAATAATTATTTTGTGAATCTCAAGGATCATACTGTAGATGAAGAATGGTGAATAATGACATTCATTTCATTTTTCTGGGGTTGATATTAGTGGAATCTAATTATCGAAAGAAAGCCCCTACCAAATGGGTTTTAGGCTTAAGTCCCAAAAAAAAAAGAGCAATCCTCCATCTAATTTGTACGTCCAAAAATATACCCCATCACCTTTATCTTTCCACTAACAACACCTCCACTACTATGTCATTATCGCCACAACTACCATCGCCTCCACCATGCTACAATCTCGCAACCATTTTTTCTAGAAGAGAGAGGAGTGGTGGAGGTGCTATTGATGGTGGTGGTGGGGTGTATTTTTTTGGGGTGTGATTATTTGAAGAGAAGACCTTAACAAATAGGCTTTGGGCTTAAAGGTCAAAAAAAAAAAAAAACAATCCCCATCCATTTTTGTGTCCTAATATTTGCCCCTTTTTTTTTTCTCCTACAAATTTTCCCAACGAGACAGAAAACATTTCCATTTCCAACGGAAAATTTTTCCCACCTGAACCATTTTTTTTTTTGTCAACCAAACACAGCTGTAGATTTCCATTTCCAACGGATAGCTTTTTATTCTTCCACTACTTTCCGTTTTACAGCAATAAAGGATTTGAAACTGAATGCCCGATTCAGTCCTTTTTAGCACAATCCCCATCTATAAAGACTATAAAAATATTTCAGTTCCATATTAAGGATTGGTTTAATATAGACATCTTACATTACTTTCTGTTACTGAAAAGTGAAAAAGTTAGGAAAAATCTCACAAAGGATCAGAAACAGAGCTTTTAAAAACAGGGGAAGGGACTCAAGGGAGAAGCCAAAAATTTTATGCTTATCCAACAAAGGACCCAAAACATCTCATACCAGAGAATAAGTTATTAGAACAAAAAAAAAAAATAGAGAAGCAAATGAGGCTTTGGAGAGTTCCCTTTTCCCTTGTTTTGATTTTTCTCTTCTCTCTGTTTCAGAGACCCATTCTTGCAGTGAAAAAGGTAAGCATTTTGTACTTCTCTTGATTTAAAATATTAGTTCTTACAGTACTTTAATGGTGTTGATTTGTCTTTTTAATAGACTTTTAAAATGAATCTAATCTGGGGCTTTTTTTTTCTTTGATGGGTCTCCCTCTGTTACAGTCTTATGTTGTGTACTTAGGTGGACACTCACATGGACCAGAAGTTACTTCATTTGATCTAGAACGAGTGACAGATTCTCATTATGATTTTTTAGGTTCTTGCTTAGGAAGGTGAGTAATTTATGTAACTTGTTTTCATCAATTACTTTTTTTGTCTTCCCTTTAATATCTCAGATTAGAGGACAAGTCATTTTTCTCTGATATTATTCACTTTCAAATTACAGCAATGAGAAGGCTAAAGATGCCATCTTTTACTCATATACAAGATATATCAATGGTTTTGCTGCAACCCTCGAAGAGGAAGAAGCAGAATCCATTTCTAGTAAGAAACACAACTTCTACATTTTCAAATTCCTCTGTTTTCCCCTGTTTCGATACTATAAAATCTTATTTGATATTAGTTTTGATTTATATCTAATTTTCTGTTTTTTTTTTCTTCAATGTAGAGAACCCAAATGTTTTATCTGTTTTTCTAAACAAAGGAAGGAAATTACACACAACTCGTTCATGGAATTTCCTTGGACTAGAATCGAACGGCGAAATCCCATCTTACTCAATATGGAACAAGGCAAGGTACGGTGAAGATACGATCATTGGCAACCTCGATACCGGTAAGTTCATAATTTATTTCAGTCAATTCTTCCTTCCAATTTTCAAATTTTTTTGGATGAATTTCAGTTCAAATATCAATTGAATTATTTTTCAAAGTATAAAACACTCATAGAGGGTTTGTAACCAAAGAGAAGTCTATCTCCAAGTGTATTATTCTTAAAGAAAAATTTTAGAGTTTTTTTACAATATTAAATGAACTGAATCACTTGATGTGATGATCTCCACCATGTTCTCTTCTTGTTTTTTGAAGCAACAGGTTGGCTTTTTTTTGTCCACTTTATATATGTAACCATCAACTAGTCCACACAGTTGAATTTTTGTGTTACTCACCCTTTAATGCACTTGCAATTTGCATGGAAACTTGACTAACCCCATTTAGACTTAATGCCAACACATTTGATGCTACTTAATAGAGTTGAAATCACATAAAAAAAACCACCTTTTTTTTCTTGGTGAAATTAAAAACCACATGCATTTTTTGTCAAAAAAAAAAAGAAAAAAAATGTTTATCTCCCTTTACATGCATTTTTTGTTTTTTCATCAACGATTGCTATCATGTTTGACATTTTTCACCTTTTAATTGGGGAATTATTTGATAGGGGTCTGGCCAGAATCACAGAGCTTTAATGATGAAGGAATGGGACCCATCCCAACAAGATGGAAAGGAATCTGTCAGAATAACACCAAAGATGGAGTTCCTTGCAATAGGTCTAATTCTCTCTTTATCCTACCCCCCCTTTTTTTTTATTACTTAATCTTCTCTGGTTTACAAAAATGAAAAGAGTTTGATTTACTTGATTTGTTTGTTTCACAATTGTTGTAAATTTACTGCCATAATATGTGAAACTGTAGCCAACAACAATGATTCTATTTTTATTTTTTTTTAATTTCTCAAGAAGTTCAGTACTATTTTAGTCTACTTAATTAGTTTTTCATAATGGTCAAAGATTTCATTTTTAAAAATAAATATTTTTTATTTAATTTTTCTTTCAAAAATAAAATCGAAATAAAAGATAATATTGTAAAGGGTGTGTATACTGTGTAGTACTATATATTTTGAGATTCAAATCTCAAACTTTTTTCAATAAAAAGGATTTGCATTGCATGATTTCTGCATCCTGTTATTAGCAAAACTAATTTACGTCGTTAACAAGATTGATAGGCGCCGACACCTTTCTAAAAAATCTTTCAAATTTTCTCAAAATGTTATAAAATTTATATTTTTGACTAATATCATTATTGAAAAGTCAATCTTGTTTTTATAATTTTATTGATCCAAAATCCAAGTCATAACGTAATTGTTTATCATACTCTTAATATTTTATAAATAATTAATTGCTTTGTTTATTTTTATTTTTATTTTTTATATTTCATGGGGTTCCAAAAATATTTAGTTTATCGATACGATCACTTCATGTTTTTCTTCGGCGACGCCGAATACGTGTTCTCGAAGAGACGTTAGGGTTACCTTGGGAGTCCTTCTTTTATTTTAAAATCAACAAAAAATAAGTGTCATATTAGTTTAATTTAATTCATGATAAATTAAACATAATTATTTTTTTTAAGAAATATTCTCCAATTATCCAAGCAATTTTATTTAATAAGATTACATACATAATAATTATTAGCATGCAATACATTGGCCAAGATAATGTTGTCCTAAATTTATCTATATAATTTAAAGGTAATAGAAAAATACTTTCATTGTCTTTATAAAAGAGATGAATTTGTCTTCCGGTTTGCTACTTGAAAATTTTTTGCTTTTGCATAAAGTTTTTTAGTTGTAATTAGTTACCATAAATATATGCATATGGATATGAGGTTGTGTAGGCCACCTATATACTTAGGGTTAAGGTCATAGGTCGCTCTCTTTGGACCATCTTCTTCTATGTATATACGAGCAATTTTGACTTTGTCTGCATTTTAAGTACCAAACGCATCTCTCCACCTAATTTATACATATTCTATCTTATTTATTCTTACATTCTACTTATATCTATTTTTAGGACTAAATAATTGTAAAATTGGTGATTCAAAAAACTTAAAGTTTAGAGCGATCGATTTCTTGTGACAATAATGAAGATCGACTATACGAAAAGAAATGGAAAAATAAAAATAAAAATCTTTAGCATCAGTTTCTTGAACACTCGGTGTAAATAAAGTGTAAAAATAATAAAATGGAACAAATAAAATATTGGGTCAATCCCTCAATATAAAACGGTAGACAAAGTAATTCAATTTTTTTTTTTTTGGGACCATCACCAATATAATGCGCAATTTACGCAAGAGTTAAATATTTGATATTTTGATTGCAATTTTCTAGGAAGCTAATTGGAGCTCGATACTTCAACAAGGGGTACGCAGCAGTTGCTGGCGTATCAAACTCGTCTAACGCATCCCCACGTGATGATGATGGACATGGGACCCACACACTATCAACGGCTGGAGGTAACTTTGTATCCGGTGCTAGTGTGTTGGGCTTTGGTAATGGAACAGCCAAAGGTGGATCACCAAAAGCCCGTGTAGCTGCTTACAAGGTCTGCTGGAAGCCCATCAACGACAGCTCGTGTTTTGATGCCGATATCTTGGCTGCCTTTGATGCTGCCATTCATGATGGTGTTGATGTTCTCTCTGTGTCCATTGGTGGCCAAGTAGCTGATTACTTTGGTGATGGAATCTCCATCGGTTCATTTCATGCCGTTAAGAACGGCATCGTTGTTGTTTCTTCTGCCGGCAATTCTGGACCAATGGATGGATCAGTTTCGAATGTTTCTCCATGGATGTTAACGGTTGGTGCAAGCACGATCGATCGGGAGTTCACTACTTATGTTGCTCTCGGCAACAGGACGCACCTCAAGGTTCGATCATTTTGTTTAACTAGATGGTTAGGATGAATTGCGTATCTCACTACAAAAATGAAGATTTTTAGTGACGGTTTATTTACTACGGCACATGTAAACCGTTGCTAATAATCACATTGTTGCGACAGCAAATGTAAAACTGTCGCTATAAGTTTTTAATTACCGTCGCAATTAGTACTCTAACTACATTTGAAGCCATTCTATCAAGAAAAATGTTGGTTTTTTATTTGAATTTTGTGTATGATCATCTGCAGGGTCAGAGTCTTTCACCAAAATCCCTGCCCATCCAGCAATTCTATCCTCTGATTAGTGGTGTAGATGCAAAAGCAGCCAATGCAACAGTTCACGATGCGTAAGACACGACGAAAATACTTATAAATAGTCTTTTTTTCTGTTTATATACTGTATAGAGTTAATTCTTCATTCTCTATAGTTAATTAAGATGATTCTTAAATCATAAACCATTTATGATATATAGTTTGTTTGAAATGTTGCAGTCAGCTTTGCTTTGCTGGGTCGCTTGATCCTGAGAAGGTGAAGGGTAAGATTTTGGCATGCCTTCGAGGCATAAGCGGTAGAGTCGAAAAAGGTGTAGTCGCGCTCCAAGCTGGTGCCGTAGGTATGATTCTAGCGAATGACGCGTCCACCGGAAACGAAATTATTGCTGATTCTCATCTCCTTCCTGCTGCACACATCAATTACACTGATGGTCTTATTCTCTTTGCTTATATCAATTCAACCAAGTGAGTCTAAATTATCTCTTCTAAAACTGCATTTTTAATTAAACAAGATTTCATAATGTTGATCATGTTTATGTATGATAATATATCAGGTCACCATATGCTTATATGACACGTGCAAGAACACAATTGGGCATTAAACCAGCTCCTTTCATGGCTGCTTTCTCATCTAAAGGACCCAATACCATCACACCTGAGATCCTTAAGGTTTGCATCCTAAGTTCTTTCTCAACAATTACCATTAATTAACCTAATTATGTACTAATCAAGATTATATTTTATGCTCATTCTAATTATATACTGTTTGGGTTAGCCTGATATTACTGCACCAGGGGTAAGTATCATAGCTGCCTTCTCCCAAGCAGTAGGCCCTGCAGGTGATACAGATGAACGTCGTGTTCTGTTCAACACCGAGTCCGGAACTTCCATGTCATGCCCACACATTTCTGGTATCGCCGGCCTTCTAAAAACTCTCCATCCGGATTGGAGTCCATCAGCAATTAAATCGGCAATCATGACTACTGGTGAGACATCATAATTAAGCTTAAAATGGGCTATTAATGTTAAATTGATATAGTTAATATTAATGTGCAGTTCTTTTGATTTTTTTCGCCTACAGCGAGGACCCAAGATAACGAGAATCAGGCAATGCTTAACGCGTCGTACATCAAGGCTACCCCATTCAGCTATGGTTCAGGACAAGTGAGACCTAATGGAGCCATGGACCCTGGCTTGGTTTATGACTTAACTACTAATGACTACTTGGACTTCCTCTGTGGCCTTGACTATGATGAAAACCAAATTCAATTGTTCGCAGGCAAGCCTTATTCATGCCCTAACTCATACAGTCTAATTGACTTTAACTACCCTTCCATCACTGTCCCTAATCTCGATGGCTCCATCACCGTGACTCGAAAAGTCAAGAACGTCGGTTCTCCCAGCACCTACCACGCCAAGGCACATGCACCCTTAGGAATTACAGTGACAGTGGAGCCAAAGACGTTGACGTTCGAGAAGACCGGCGAAGAAAAGACGTTCAAGGTGAGTTTGAAGGCTAGGTGGGCAGAAGCAGCTACTGAGTATGTATTTGGGAAGCTAACATGGAGTGATGGTCAGCATTATGTGAGGAGTCCAATTGTAGTGAAGAAGGCAGCTTAACGTGCAATAAGAGTTTAGCTTAGCTTTTTTGCTTTTGCTATAATTAACACATACCTACCTACCTGTTGATTAATACTAGCTGTCAAGCAGCAGTATTGGTTGGAAAGGAAATTCATGGTTTTTATAATTCTGTTTTTGGGTCCATTCTTGTTTGTTGCTTCCATTTTGTGCCTCTTGAATGAAGTTTGAATCTGTAAAAGCAAATCTTGGTGGACTTACAAAATTTACAGTAAATTGACTGCTTGGTTGTTATGAATTCTTAAACGTCGGGGCTTTACAATTTTTTTTGGTGGCGGAGTTAATAAACACCCCAATAAATGATTGTGGAGAAGGTAAGTTTTGGGATAGCTCATGATTGCAAAACAGCCCATAGTACTTGTTCAGTCTGTACCAAGACGCATTTATCCCTCTTCGTCCAACCTTTTGTTTTTGTAAATATGTGCTCGAATTTGTACTGAGTCGTATGACCCTGTGTTCCTCTCTAGTAAGTAACCAGAATGTGGAGTAGGAATAGAAGCGGGAGCGCCCAATGTAAAAATGTCTCAAGCTTTGGAGAGCTTCCAAAGCAAAACTGCAGGAGCAAGTTACCAAAGCGGGAGTGTCACCTCCTTACAACGGTTCTGGTTACTTTCGTTCAGCTTATTCCAGCTCCAATTACAGGCCCAAATTTGGGTGAGCTTGAACACTGGCCAGCTCAGTCCAATCCGATGTATCATTCCACTGCGTTTTTGCCTGCATTAGGGTGACCTTAATCCTAGGTCCTGCTTGGTAGGTCTGCAATTGGAACGGAACTTACCACATCATCCAATGGGTTCAAAACCTAAAAACTATGGTTTTGATGATCGGAAGCAGCATTTGTATTGTGGCAACAAATTCGATTTCATGCCATTTACAACTCATTGTCATAGTACCCAGTAAAAGCATAGATGACGATGACTCAATTAGGCCGTCTTGTTTACAAATGAGTAGTTTGGATTTCAACGATTTATATGAGAAAAATGTACTTTTTCATTGAATTGAGAATTTGCCAATTTTTAGTTTAATTATTCCCAAAATGCTTGTGGAAAAACATAATGTAAATAATGAACAAAAAGTTCAAGAGAACACATTAAATTATTATCCTTAACCCCCAAATAGGTATCCAGCCGCTTGCTCTTCGTTACCCTCCGAAAGCCTAAGAGCTTGTATTACTGCATCCCTTCCAAACCCAAGCTCAACAAGCTTTGCAACTTTGGCTTCGAAACCAGGTGCCTGCAGCCAAATTCTCTTAATTTAGATATTTAATCCAGTCTAACTTCATAATTCAATGGTTTGTGGTGTTGCCTATGAACTATGAAGTGAAAGTAATTGAGATTCGGCCGTCAATGGGGTGGTAAAATGCACGGTTCAAGGATGTTGTGATTGTGCTATAATAATGCAATCTTGGAATTCAATGAAGTTTTGAAGTATCAGTTTAAGAAAGTAATGAAAAGATTTGTTTCCTGAGCAGTTACAGAGTAATGCACTAATTGTCAATAAAAAGCCTTTTACCTGTGTTATGTCCCCTCGTGAAGTTCCTGTCAACACAGAGAGTAACTTGGTAAATGTTATTTGCAGAGATATAGAAATGATGGTAGGGAAGAGAACAAATGTTATTTTGTTATTTTGCCAAGAAAAAAGAAAGACAAATATCAAAGTTATGAACCATCTTGCTTTTAGACTCCCCAAGGTTTTAATAATCAAAAAATAAAAAATATTGGTAATCATGAGCTATTTGATATAGTCGCACTGAAGTTTATCAACTTGATCCTCAGAAGTGGAAGCCTTCTTAGAAGATAAGAATTAAAATAATAATAGCACGACATCTATAAGCAAATTTCTGAAACTAACCAGAAGACTGTCCTCGAGTGGGAAGATTATCTTTCACCTCTTTCTTTCCGGACGTTTCCTGTAAACACAAGTAGCCAAAGTCAACATTACGGCACATGATGGAAATTATGCTACAACTTAGAAATTAAAAAGGTTAGCCAAAATTTATGGACGGCAAAATCAGTGGACAAGAATCTAGATTGGTAACATAATACCAATTTTTGGAAGCACACAGTTTTTAAATGTTTAAACTAAAAAGAAAAGATAAACCAATGTTATCAGTACCAGTAAAGAAAGTACGTTAAATGAATAAAATACAATTATAACAAACTCGCTGACTTCGGACCCACCATTCTAATAGTTTACCAGTCAAGATTTGTGGTCAAAAGTATTAAAGAATTCAAACAAACTCATCTGCCCCAAATCCCTAGAGTTTAAAGCAAAATCATTTCTAACAAAGTTTGGGCTCAAAATATATGGATATCATACTACATCAGTTGTAGCAAGGGAATATAAAACTATTCAGCATGATTTCTTCTTCCCTAGAAGGTTAACAATACTACAAGCTGATAAATATTGATGGCCTATCCATGGAAGTTAAGATGTAGCACAATAAGATAGAAAGTAGTGCATAACAACCAATTACGAAATACAGTTCAAAACTGTATATGATTTGGTAAGAGCATCTAGTTCATTGCATACTTACTGGAACCAATCCTGAATCAGAAGCTTGCTTGGAGAACCTCTCTTCATCAAGAAAATGTGATGGGATGTCCTTCTCTGTAGACCGCACGAAGGAGATAAAAGCATAAAAAAGAAATGCCAGAAACTCAAAAACACCACCCAGAGTATGACACGTTAAATAAGGAGAAAAGTCAAGCATTATAAAGAAACAACTTTAATTAGTAAATAAACTAATAACTCTTAAATAGAAATGAATGGGAAGAAACCTTGCAAAAAGGGAACTGAAACCTCTCCACCACCAACTCTCAAGACATTGTCCTTTAAATCTATTATACACTGTACAAATTGGTAAGTGAGAATAATTTTCCTGATATGCAGCTTAGTCAGAAATTACTATCAAACATAAAAAATAAAAATAAAAACAAAACAAAATAAAGATTTACCTGATGCTTCCTCAGCATATCAAGCCCAAAAAGGAATTCCATATTGGGAGCATCCAGTACCATGAATGAGCACGGGTAAAATACCTCCCCAATCTACCACAAAAGAACAAGCATAGTAAGAGATGAAAGTGAAGTCAGTCTTACGAAATATGTTTAGATTAAGCTATGCCAAAAGATCGTCTACCTATTTAATAAATGAAACAGGCTTTCAGGAGCTATATTCTAGAACTCTTCCAGGGGGAGCATGCTTTTCACATGTGCAGCTGAAGAGGTGACCAAGAGGAGTCGGAAGGGTTTAACCATCTCAACATCCCCGCGTGACCAGTTATAGTCTAGTAGCACCACCAACGTGGCAAAAGGAAGATATTATTTTGTTTTCCTTCTTTTTCCATTTACAAAGCCAAACGAATCCAATAGGTACATTTGTGGGGGAAAGTACATATGTCATAGGGAATAGACATGACATAGACAAAGACACCATTACCATCTCTCAATCCAAGGAGGGTCAACAATGAGATGAATGAACTGGATTGCCAGCTCAATCTCCATGAGGCAAGAAAAACCTAATCTAGAGTGAAGTGGTTTGGAGTGCAACTACCGAGTCTGGAATATTGGCACTTCACAAGTCTAGAAAAGAATTAACTGAGAAACTACTGATAAGTATAGGCCATTGAACAAAAGTATTGCTCCTTAATAATCATATTCTTTACTGGTCCAATAGAGAAGAAGAAATGTAAATGATTAGTCACAACTATGTAATAGTGACATGGGCAAATGTTCGATTTCCAACAGAACCCACAATATATTATAAAATGTGTTTGAAATCAGAAGATGCTTTTAAAAAATAAAAATTGTACATTACATATACCATGCAACTATCAAACAACTTAATAAATATAAGTAGATCTGTAGTGAATGTAGTTTCTAGGGTATGGTACTTGCCATCCCACCACATGTTACAGAAGTCAAAAACCTTTAAATGCTTGCACACACATAAAGCAATTGATTTTACTTGATGCCAGTAAAGATATTACCTTTATTGGTGCTACATGTATTCGACCTAGTATTTCTGACTGGCCAACTCCATGAGCAATTCCCTTGTACCGTTGATCTAAGAGTCTCAATAATCTAAAAAGAAAGCCAAAAACAAAATGAAAACTATAAGGGGACCTTTTAGCACTGGTTACAAGAATGCAAATCACAGCACAAATGAAAGATAACATGCTTGCAAACATGGAGAGTAGGATATATCATTGCTTTAACAATTGGGCACAGAATCCAGACGGACTCGACGTGAACAATCTGGTCCGAAACAATGCCAGAATAACCAAGTCAACCTCAGTGAAGTCAAGCCAATTAAACACCGATTGAACCGTGTGAGACCAAGTCAAAGCCATTTCAATCAGATCAGGAGTCAAATTGATCTCTTGCCCTTCACCCAGATGAATCCAAAATGACTCATGCAAGTTAACTTGGACTCATCCACCATCTAAAACCATGTTTTGCAGGTGGATGCACTGTGCATGGATGGTTTTGTATGTGCGTGAAGCAACAAGAAACTTCATGTTGTTTAATAAAATAAAGCAAATAACTGCAAGAAAGAAGCCCTTGTATAGAAAAAGAGAAGAACCTTACCCACAACGCTCAGCACAACTTTTAGATATTATTGTTGACTGTGCTCCACTATCAACAAATGCCTGGAATAGAGAGAAAAACAGAAAATGCGTACTCATGAAAAACATTCACATTTGAAGCACTGTCATCCTATAAATCAATTGCAAAAGAGTTCGTAAAAAGTTAAAAAATAATAAAATATAAACAAATATTACAACAGGGAACAGGCCACTGTGTTCATGATATAATTGATACAGTTTAAAACTTCATGGTTCTCATTCAGCTTCATTGACGAACATATTATGTTAAATAGTGCCAACTGATCAAGAATCAGTGTGAGAGCACTAAAAACAATTTCCAGCAAATATTACAAAACATATTTTATGGAGTTGAACTTCCCCCAGCCAGGAAACATGATACAGTCTAATCTTGTCATTTATTTAATACCATATTTTCCATGACGAGAAGACCTTCCTCAACAAAAGTCGGCCCTAGACTCATTCCCATGTGAGCTATGACTTTACATTCACATTCACAAAACCTTGTAAGACTATACCGTATCCTCTAATGCCCCACTTTTGCCAACTCTTGAGTTTCAGAAAATTAGCAACTTTTAACTCCTACTTTTGTTATCTAATATATTTTAACCATATTCCACAAGACAAATAGGAAAACTGTTGCCTTAATTCATCATGTTCACCGTAACCGTAATGATGAAAACAGAATAAAGCTATCCTTGTCACTACCTTTAAAGGTACGCCATTGACTTCCATGTCTACATATAACATAACCTGAAGAGTAACAAAATCAGCTAATCAGTTAAATACAAAAAAATAAAAAATACATAGCATAAAATAAAAGGGGGGTGGCACTTACCACCCTTGCAAAGGCTTCAGGATTGTGTTCTAGTGCAGCTGCCCAGTTCTCATCAATTCCTTTCTGCAATCCACAGTTAAGAAAGCAAATAAATAAATAAAGACAAAACTAAAATTTATAATGACATTTCAAGGTCAAGTTTATCAACAAGCAGGTGAAGGTTCAACTGGCAATGCAATTACAAAGGTTGAAGTTGTATGGTAAATTTTTAAAGTCAGATCATTTTGATTTCAAAAAAATAAATACAAAAACTACAGCAATTGATGCCCAATCTCCAGGACTAGCGGACCAAGTTCTTCCATTTGACCAACCGAGATTCCTTAAGCATGGATCAGATGATTATCAATCTAGACCTTTCAACTACTGCCAGCGCCATATTAACCAAAAACAAAATCACACTTCTGGTCCACCATATATTCATAACAATCCGAATAGTAATCTTCAAAATAAATAAGCAATGTTTTGGTCCACTGACCCTAGAGATAACATGTTAAAGTGCACTCATGTTCACAAATCCAGTATGTCAAATATTAGGCAATTCTATGGAATGCTCCAAGAGGTTAAGTTCTCAGAAGTGCCTTGTCCTCAGGCATCTAAATAGTTTTAACGATCTGGCTGATTCTTTGGCAAGAAATACAGTGGAATGAGATACCCTAGGCCTAGTGAATTCTACAGGAAAGCAAAACCATCACAATAAACCTCACTGACCTGACGAATCGCAGCTTCAATTTTCTTCTGTGCTTCCACATCAAAAGGATCCGCATGCAACAGGGCCTAAGATCACAATAACAATAATGTTGGTGAATCGAGTACTAAATGTGACAGGTGTATAATTACGTCATAATTGACAAATGACAATACTAAATTACTTTGAATCTCAGTGTTAGAGAACAAACTTATTTACAATGCAGTATCAGCTGAAACAAAACAACACAAATTTTCATAAGAATTTCAACCCTTGAGTACCACATATCCATGCATATGTTCTGAGCAATTATCTAAAGAGACTAAAAACATCACAATGTTTGTTATAAAACTGTAAATGATTAAATAAGGTCAAAGAAGCATCAACGCAAATCCTAGACGACCAGAATAGAAGAAAACAAGTTCCTTACTAGTTCCTCCTGTTGTTGACGTTGTAATTCAGATCTCTGTCGATGGCGATCTCGCATGAGGTTCTGCAGTCTATTGAGGTCATTCCCAAGAATAACTTGTGCAAACTCAGGATCAGTCTGTAAGCCAAATAAATGTCAATGGTGTCAATGGAATACAAACTAAGGGAAAGAAGATAAAAAAACAAATGCTGAAACTTCAAGACAGCCTTCAAAATAATATCAAGCATTTCTTCTAAATAAGATGATTCATGCAAACCAAGCTTTAAATCAGTGTTTCATGAGGCATTTGAGGCTCACGCCTGGAGGCTCTCCTTAGGGTTAGGCTTTATTAAAATGCCGTGACTTTTACAAAAGTGTAAAGGCTCAAGATGGATAGGATATGATACATCCACTAAAATTTTAAGAAAGGTAGATCCCCAAGCCTTAACATCTTTTTAAATGCCTTGTACCAGAGTTGTGACTTACTAGCAAATGTTGGTAATGGCAAGTTGTAGTAATTAAAAGCATTAAAATTCTTTGCTTATTAATACTTTCTCTATTGCCCTGAGTTATTGTAACAACTAACTAGATAAACTAAATGTTTTATAAAATATATGTAATCCATTCTTTCCATAATAAACTGAAAACCCAAACTGACTGTTCACTACTATCATGTGGTTCTCTTGCTGTTGCTTCACTCCCAGGGATTGGATTCAAGGCATTATGACTTTTAGATAGCAAATTATTAGGAACATAGTTTTAAATATCCCGATATATCCCGATACGATACAGGATACGTATCGTATCGCCGGAAAAAGATACGATACTCAACGATATCCACCATTTCAAAATATCGCGAGATTTTGCGATACGTATCACGATATCTCAAAATATCGCTATATTTTGAGCATATCGTATCACGATATTTCTGCTTAACTAAAAAAATATACCCTCCTTTGTTTTAAAAAATTTAGAAACCCCCCTGAACACCAGTGTCTATAAAAAATTACATTAGTGTTATAAAAAGGAACATCATAATTGCACCCAACTTACTCACACCCCATATCTAATTTTGCACCTTATATGCATATCTTACGATATACGATACACGATATTCGATACGATATGCGTATCTTAAATTTGAGGTTCCGATACGCGATACGATATGCGATTTTAAAACTATGATTAGGGAAACTAACATCACATTTGATGAGATGTTTCAAACTTTTCTCCATTTTACTTTTTGCAGTGAGGTCACACATAGCTGCGGGGAAAGGTTATCCAGTTATCCATTTGGGTAGGATTGACCAAATCAAAAATCAATGAGCAAATTAGGAATCCAAACAGGGTTTGCATTGTTTCCACAATGAGGCTTCATTAGATTTTCTTGATCATGAGGCAAATATATTTGCCAATGAAGTCTGTAGTGATACAGACTGTATGATTCATTTATGTCTTCAATAACCTGGTGTAAGTCTTCTACTATCCTTTTTATTACCAGTGCAATATTGGTGGCTTTTGAGAAGCTATTCAATTATTGGCCAAGAAAAAAAACATATAGACCAAGCAGCATTATTAGATGATAACAGCAGTCAATTTATGCAGCAAAGAACTAAGTATATCTAAAAGTTGATTTCTATTCAACTAATAGATGATAATTAAAACATGTTAAGAGTTGATTGTTTATAGTCATCACACAGATAAGACTTCCAAAAAGTATGGTGAACAAGAGTACCTGAAGCAATTGTGTCATCATATTGGAATCACCCCGAACATGCTGCTGGAAGGCTCCAGGATTCACACAAGAACCATCCGGGTTAAAGCTTAAATCATTGTTAGATACCCTGAAATAATATGGATTAAAGAAAAGAACCATGAGAAGAAGCCATTAGCCATCCCATAACACCACTTTAAGAAAGAATAAAATAGAAACTGGGAGAAACACAAAGGAAAAGAAAACATGAGGATCCATGCATAACGACTTAAATGAACTCTATTCATGAAATACACTAACAAGAATAAAAATGCATGAGAATCCAAGCACAGATTATCACGAGCAACCATCTATACTAATATATATATATGAAGTGAAGCCCATCATGAATTGCATTGAAAAAGAGAAAAAACGTACTCTAATCAAACTACATTACAACTTTGCACACTCTGAATTAACAAAGAACTTTCAATAATGTTTCAAACTGTTTAATTAATTTTAGCAATTAAAGTTGAATGATTTAACATTAATGCAATTTAATAACCTTGCACAACCAGAAAGTTTATATAACTGCGAAAGTGATACCTAGAGGAGGTTTTCGCAACCATCATGACTAAATCTCCCTCTCCAACACCCAGAGCTCTTAACCTGCTATCATTCTTTATCTCATTCCCATTGAAAAGTAACTGCTGCTGTTGAAGCGGCACTCTCGTCTGCAAAGGATGAAAATCAAACGTCACTAAGAGTAAAAACAACTAAAATTGAAACTTAAAATACAAAAAGAACCCAATTCATCTCACCTCAACTTCGAGCAGGGCTTTTACGTTTTCAACCTGTTAATTATCAACCAAAAATATCAGAAACAAAGTAGATAGAAATGAGATCGAATTACAAACTGGGTCAACTGAGAAGCTACAGTAGAATCAGAAACAGATCAGACAAACTCTACAAAACAAAATAACTTTTTTAGGGTTTCAGCAATTACAGATTCCTCTGGATCAACATCTAATGTGATAAACTGTTCGTCAGCAGTCATTACAGTAATCTTCATCTTTCCAAACTGGATTTCTTCTGAAAACTAAAATTAGGTCGAAAATCAGAATTTTAATACTCTTTCCCTAGAAATCTTCGCTCTAATAATTTTTGCCTGTTCTTCAAGGACTCTTTTTCAGATTTATTTTGACTTCTGAAGGAAGAAAGAATTAATCTTTCCCGTTTCCCCCTTTTAGTCGTGGTGGGTCAATTATGGTCAAACAGGACCCATCTATATCCAGCCCGGCCCATATATACTTACATGGCATTTTATTGTTTTACAAGGATAATATTGTCATTACACATTAGTAGAACTGTGGAAGACGGCTGTTATCTATCTATTGGGAGACGACTGACATCACAAAATCTAATTTTTATACTCTCCTCCGACCAATCATTTCTAGGTACTTTTTCCCGGGAGAAATCCTAACGGTTTTTTTTTTTTCCAACGGCCGAAATTTTGAAATTACCGGGAAGGAAGCCATGATTTCTCCATGTTTGAGTACTGTGCAACTTAATTCCAGCTATTCTCTCTTTCTATCCCCAAATCATAATTGGGGCTTCTCAAATGGATACTTCCGTTTTCACAAGTCTTGCTGGAAGCAATCCATGTGCTTAAGTGCAAAACCCACAATAAGAAATGGGAATTTGAGGATTAACGGCAAGGATGTGCTGTCGAACGTGCCGGAAAATGTACTTATAACGCCATGGACGAATGGTTCGGTGTTTGTAGGTGCGACTTCTACTGAGACGAACTGTCGGCATGTCTTCAAGCTTGGAGTTCTTCAGTAAGGATTTTCTATTGAACTTCATGTATGTGCTAAATGTTAAGTTCACCCCATCAGAGTTCTGTGAAACTTGTGAAAGTAACTATGGTGACACATGGATCTCAGGTTATGTAATAGTGGACTTTAATTGATAATTGAGAGGTCAAGTTTCTGTATTGTTAACATAACATTTAGATATTGCACAAATAACTAATTGTGAAGTTTTTGATACTTCAAGCAGTTCTATTTTGGTCGACAAACGTGCTAGAAATTCATGTCTTAATTCTCATGAACTGGAAATTTTAGTTGGAAACCTACTAGCTACATTAAATTATTGTCTTCTTCTTTTGTGTGATGCAGGGATATCAGATTACTTTGTTTGTTTCGATTTAAGCTTTGGTGGATGATACCACGGGTAGGAAATTCGGGGAGTGATGTTCCCGTCGAGACACAGATGTTGCTATTGGAAGCCAGGGTAGAAGAAGAAGAAGAAGAAGCTGTTGATGCTTCTTATGTACTCTTTTTGCCTGTGTTAGATGGTGAATTTAGAAGCAGCTTGCAGGGTAACTCAGCAAAAGAACTCGAGTTTTGTGTCGAAAGTGGTAAGTTATAGGTTCTGCTCTAAAAGATTTCTACTCAAATCTTTTCATATGGTTAGTTCTTTATGTGAGTGTTTTAGTCTAGGCTCGATAACAGGACAGTTTCCCATATATATTGCTTATTTGGTACATCTCTCTGTCAACGTAACCAAATGTATGCTTTGTGTGTCATGCTAGAACTAAATGTTCGTAGCTTCCTGCCTTGCGACCATTTTCTTCTATAATTATCCCTTGAAGATAACTTTAATTCATAGTCTAATGGCATGGCTTTTTTTTATATTCTGATAGGTGACCCAGCTATAGTCACATCCCAGTTTCAAAAGGCAGTTTTTGTGAATTATGGTAACAATCCATTTCAGCTGATGAAGGAATCTATGAAGTAGGTCGGCTCCCACAGCAAAAGTTTTAAGTATAGGAAGTCCAAATGTCCGAGATTCTGAAATTTTCTTGTGAACACTACTGTCATGGGATCCAAGTTGAGAATGATGACATTGTCTTCAACCAACAGCTTGGATTCCTGTGATATGTAGTACTGGGACTAATATTCTCTTGGTGTTTTCCTTTCGTCAATAGTTATGGACTTCTGACCATATGCAGGATATTGGAGAAGTACATGGGAACCTTTGCACTCCGTGAAACTAAAAAAGTAAGTGGCTTTTCCTCTTCAAATCATCACATTTTGTCCTCGTGATTTTGTTATGTTTCGAAAATAACAGATATGATTAACTTGGTTGTTTTCCTCTTATTCAACCAGATGCCTGGAATGCTAGACTGGTTTGGTTGGTGCACCTGGGATGCTTTCTATACAGAGGTTAACCCTCAAGGAATTAAAGATGGCCTGAAAAGGTAGTTGTGTTGAATCTCCTATCAGTAACTTTGATTGGATTTAGTCAGAAAGCTTTTTATGGCTCAGCGCAATTTCTAAATTTTATTCTTCATATCTATCTGAACAGCCTATCTGAGGGAGGCACTCCCGCAAAGTTTATAATAATAGATGATGGGTGGCAAGATATAGATAATGAGTTCCAAAAAGAAGGGGAGCCAATCGTTGAAGGATCGCAGTAAGCATATCAGTAACTCCTATTTATTTAGAACATACCTATTCATACACTGTACTTATTATTATCTTGCAAATTACAGGTTTGGGGGCAGACTAGTCAGCATCAAAGAAAATAGTAAATTTCGTAAGAAAGCAAATGAAGCTCTTAATGAAGCAGCTAGCAATCTTAAGGATTTTATTTCAGACATTAGAAGGACTTTTGGCTTGAAGTATGATTTCTATGCTCACTAATACCAGCTGCTGCTTTTATGTTGGAAGTCTAAACTACCATGTTACAAACAATAAGGATGGTCCACCAGTGGCACATGTACCAGTACACCTGTTAAATATGAAATAGAAGACTATATATTCCATGGTTCTCACCTTCCAGGTCAACCAGATCAGAGAGTCCAAACCATTCAATATTCTTCTGAAAGGTTAAGGGTTTCCTAAACAGATCATCTGACATCAGTGGAATTGTTGAGACCCATTGACTAGCGAGACCCAACTCACTTACATATGTGTCATGTGTGCAAGTGCAACTATACCTTTGGTGGCTGTCCTAATTGTCTTCCTGACAGGTAACTTAGAATTCCTCTTCACTATAACTTATATCTGGAAGCTTACATCTTTTTCTACTCAAAATTTTCAGGTATGTCTATGTATGGCATGCACTGATGGGTTACTGGGGAGGAGTTCATCCTGACATGACAGAAACTAAAAAGTATAATTCAAGGCTTATCTACCCTGTACAATCACCTGGAAATTTAGCAAATATGAGGGATATATCAATGGATTGCATGGAGAAGTACGGGGTTGGTGTGATTGATCCAGATAAAATATTTGAATTTTACAACGACCAGCACAGTTACCTTGTGTCTCAGGATGTGGATGGGGTTAAGGTTGATGTTCAAAATATACTGGAAACCGTTGCGACTGGTTTAGGAGGTAGAGTGTCGCTTACTCAACAATTCCAACAAGCGCTTGAGAAGTCCATAGCTGCAAACTTCAAAGACAACAGCATAATCTGCTGCATGGGTCAGAACACAGATTCTGTTTATAAGTAAGGCAACTCACTCATCTTAATTCCTCATCAAGGAAGTTCTAAATGAAACATCAAAAAGTTCTTATTTTACTTACTCTCAGTCATGCAGTGAAACAACTTATATTTATAGATTTCTTGATGTAAAGAGACATAAAACAGAGGATTCTAGAACATGTTTGTTACAATGGATGTACAGCTCATCAGTTAGTTAGACAGTTGTAATTAGTTAACATCGTTACATGATCTTGAGCTGTTGATATCTCTTACAGATATAGCCTATCCTGATGAGTACCTTCAATTTCACATTTGAAGATAAATACTTTTACTATATTTGCCATCATAATCTAATATATCTTCTACTGTCATTGATTTAATTATACATTTGCACATTGGATTTTCTAGAGATCCCGATTTTTAACATCTTGATTCTGGTTCGTTTTCTAAACTTTCCCTAAATCATTGTAATTTTCTGCTTACATTTGTAATTTCAGTTCGAAGAGGAGCGCTATTACAAGAGCCTCTGATGATTACTGGCCAAAAAACCCAACAACACAGACATTGCACATTGCTGCTGTGGCTTTTAACAGCATCTTTCTGGGTGAAGTGGTTGTCCCAGATTGGGACATGTTCTATGTAAGTTCCACCCTAGCCTATCATGGGACTCTTCTAATTCTTGTTTAGTTCTGGATCCTTATCTTAACTTTTGCCAAGTTCTCAGAGCAAACACTACGCAGCTGAGTTTCATGCGGTCGCTCGAGCTGTGGGAGGTTGCGGAGTTTATGTTAGGTAATATTGCTTTAAGCCTTTAACCTAGATAGCAGAACCAAAAGCATATGTGTTAGACATGGTGGAGGATCATTGATATATAGTTTGTTGAAGTAAATTGGACAAATTAGAAGAAGGTAACCAGAAAGAAAGGAAACCTCAAAGAAAGGAACTTCCAGCTCCCTGTGGATGAGAAATATAGTGAATATGGAGGGAAAAGCCACGTTCGATTAATCTGACTGCAGAGACCCCTAACCTAAAGACTGATGCTAACCATCCTAAGAACTTATTGGACCATCACTTTCCTTCTTTTTTTTTCCGAAGGCCACATGTTAGAATGGGTAGATGATATTTCCATTTGTCTGTCTGTGTGTGTGTGTGTGTGTGTGTGCGTCGCTAAATATGCATGTAATATCTGCTGATTCAATTTATAAATCACAGTAATATCAATTTTTTGTTCTGACAATATTGTACCCAGTGATCATATAATCATTTTTGTTATTGTGGATTACAGTGATAAACCTGGCCAGCATGACTTCACAATACTTAAAAGGCTTGTACTTCCTGATGGGTCGGTTCTCAGGGCTAAATACCCTGGGAGGCCAACACGAGATTGTTTATTCACTGACCCAGTTATGGATGGGAAGAGGTATTTCCTTCACACTTGGGGTTTTAACCGGTCAATATATATCGTTCCAATGTTTTAAGAGTTAAGTACTTATCTTTCTCTCCCTCACTGAACACTAGCAAATCCACTTTAGCACCTCCAGTATTAATAAGCTTAGATTGCTTAACAGACAATTGAACTTGGCTATCCACTTGTTTTGTGCACTGCAGTCTTCTGAAAATTTGGAACCTAAATAAATTTTCTGGAGTTCTTGGCATTTTCAACTGCCAAGGAGCTGGAAGCTGGCCATGTATCGACAGTACTGTTCAGAATGATACAAGTCCAGAATTATCAGGGCAGATTAGTCCCGATGATATTGAGTATTTTGAAGAGGTTTCTGGGGATTCATGGACAGGAGATTGTGCAGTCTTTTCCTTCAACACAGGTATAATCCTTGTTACTAACTCAATATTTGAATGAATAACAAATATGGAATTTGCATTTATGGAAGCTTAAAATTAGATTTAGAAGCGATATGGCCACGTTCATTTTCCATTCCGATAACATTAAATCCTATTTCAGATAACCCCTGACAAATCTTCTCTAACATTTTCTAAATGCTTATGCAACTTCAGGATCTCTCTCTAGATTGCCAAAGAAAGGATCTTTGGATGTCTCCCTGAACGTCTTGCAATGCAATGTGTTTACAATATCTCCAATCCAGGTTTGCTTAGTTGATCAGCTTCCTAACTCTCTTACTTTCACATACAGAACTTCTCATGATACAAACTTTTGAAACCATAACGTTATTCCCTTGTGGTATACAGGTTTACAGTCAAACTTTCCAGTTTACGCCCATCGGGTTAATAGACATGTACAATTCTGGAGGAGCAGTTGAAGCAGTGAAGTTCTTCAGTGATCCTCCTAATAGTAGAATAAACATTGAAGGGAGAGGTTCTGGTCGTTTTGGAGCTTATTCGAGCAGAAAACCAAAGTTGTGTACCATAAACACAGAAGAAGTGGACTTCGAATTCAAAGGTGAAAACTTCTTGATATTATCGGTCCCTGCCGGAATCAATTCCTGGGAAATTGCTATTTATTTATGAGGCTTTATGGCTAAGACTCATTTGTATACTTGGTCATTTATCCATTTCACAAGACTATATGTATAACAGGGAATATTATTTCTCAATTGATAATACATTGAATGTTACCTTAGACAAGTCTCGTTTACGTTACAGTAAGTTGGTCCCTCATTTGTGCGTCACGCAATCATACTGGAAAATGCCAGTTCAAAATCGACTAAGTTTGAGCCGACAGAGAGCCGCATTTATAGTAGAAGATATGTGCTTGACATCGCCTTCTAGTAATTAAGTTAACTGTGCTGCAATCCTGTTGAGTAGTTTAGGTTGAAGATTGAAAATTTAGCTTCTGGTAAGTTAGTTGGTTTGCTGAAACCCACCCCAGGAATTAAGCCCTTTCTAAATTACAAGATTGTACTGTCCCAAACAACTTAATCCAAGCCCAGGGTTGGACCTTCGTAATCTTATATACTATCTAAATCTCTACTATTATAATGCGGATTTATGATATGATAAATATATATATAAGACATTGAAAATTTTATTACACCTCTTTTTTTTTTCAGACATATTACAATAAGACCCATCGTCCCAAAAGAAAGATATTTGCACCAGCTCCAGATGATGGGTCCTTTTTTAGGTCAAAACGAAGACTCAGATCAAATTTGCTCCACTTTTAATGGCAACCCGTTTTGAAATTCAACGTACGGATAAGCCATTGATTGGTCAACACCTTCAGGTTTCCATCTACAAACAAAACATGGAAAAGCCTTAAAAAGTTAGCAGAAGTTAATTATCAATTAATGTGGCAATTACTTCTAAATTACAAGACCTTGAATTAATAAATCATGATAATTAGGTTAATTACCTGAAATTTAGAACTAGATGATGGAGAAAGAATGAAGTTTCTACTTTGGCAAGTTCAGATCCTGGGCAGAATCTTGGTCCTCCACCAAAGGGTGTAAATTTCTTGCATGTTTGGTTTTGAGTCTGAAATTGTAAACATATTATTAACTAATCAAAAATAAAACATCAAATAAAAATATATATTAGAAACTAATTTAATATTTTAAATATATATGACTGGAGAAGTGGGCCACAACATTTTATTTTTTTTAGGGTCTAATAAAGAAGATTAATTCAATTCTGAGACAATTAAAAAAAAAAACCGTCTGATCTCATCTATTATGTCTTTTTCTTTCCTATATATGGTCACTCAAAAGCATATATCCTAAGATGCTCTGGTTTTACTAAATAAAATTATGTACTAAACAAACAACCTAAGTTTCATCAAAATATGAATAAATGGATATTTACCTCCCATCTCCAAGGATGGAACTGAAGAGCATTACTTCCATGAAGAGATGGATCTAGATGGACTGCACTGAAAACTGGTAGGACCTTCCAACCAGATGGAATTAAATAATCTGAAATGTAAATTAAGAATAACAAATTAGAAAGAAAAAAAAAAGAAAGAAAGAAAGAAAGAAATAATTATATGCTTTTTCTTTTTCTTTTTCTTTTTTTTTAATTTATGGGTATAATAAGCTCATGCATGCATGATTCTGTAGATCAATAAAGAATATAATACTTGAATATTTATAAAATCAATCAAAAGATGGAGAGAAATAACCTTTAAATCTGATGTCTTTAAGAGCCTTTCGGTGCACAAATTTGACAATGTTCCCACATCTAAGAGCTTCATTAATAACCTACAATATTTGAAGATTAATAACCACAAAAGCAAAGCACAATCATCATTCAAAACAGCCTAGAAAGTTAAAAATAAAGAGAATACCAACACCAACACCAACACCAACACCAACACCAACACCAAGAGAGAGAGAGAGAGAGAGAGAGAGAGAGAGAGAGAGATTTACTTACATTTTGAGTAAACTCCATTTTCTTATAGTCTTCCCAATTCAAGTACTCATCTTTCTCCTTGACTCTTCTTATGTTTTGATGCTCCAACTGTGAAAACAAAATTGACAAAAAAAATTAGCTGTACTTATTCAACCATGAGTTTCAGCTCCAAGATAGGATGATATCAGAGAAGCTTAGGGCAGAGAGAGAGAGAGAGAATGGAAATTAATTACTTTTAACTGTTGTAATGCTGCAGGTGACTGACCAAGAAACTGAACTGCCATGGCCATCAAGAGAGAAGTGGTTTCATAACCACCCAGTAGAGAATCAAGAACAAAACTCACTTTCTCATCCTCAGACAATGTATTAACTGATAGAAGCATCTCAAGAAAATCACCCTGCAGCTGCTTCTTATTGTTTGAATTTTGATCACCAGTATTACTAATATTGTTTCTTCTTCTTCTTTCCTCTACCATTGCTTTGACAGTAGAAGATATCCTAATCCTAGCCTGTAAAAATTAAAAAAAAGATAAAAAAAAAAAGACCACCAAAGTTGATTACAAGTCTTCTTCTTTTTTCATCAAAAAACAAAGAAAGAAGATGAGGAGGGGAACCTGAACAGCTCTTGCATATGCTGTGCCAGGAATATACATAGGGAAAGAGATGAGTCCTTTCATGAAAGTGAGGAAATCTTCAAGTATCTTTGTGGTTTGTGGATCATCAGGTGTTAACCCAAGGATCTGCTTTACTATCACATTGAATGTGAACTGAAAGGGGAAGATCATAAAAGAAAAAGGAAAAAAATGAACATCAGAATAACCTGGAAATTAATTAATATATGGGAAAATTCTATCAAAATAATTGGATTTATAATTATTAAGATTGTTAATTATGAGTTCTTCTTTGAAGTACTTTTATTTTGTTTCTTGCTTTTCTCTCTAGCTAGCTAGCTACCTTTCTGGCTTCTTCACAGAAGAAGACTTGTTGCTTGCCTTTCCATGAACCCAATATCTGAATAGCTGTCCTCTCAATATCATTTAGGTACTCAGGCTTTGATTTGGTTGTGCCAACCAGTGTTAAAGCCATGTTTCTCAACCTTTTGTGTGTGTCTCCAACCACCACAAGCATGGAGGATTTCCCAAGTACACCATGGATGGGCTTTGGATAACTGCATTGGAACAACTTGTCTTCATTTTGAAGTATGAAGTAGTTGAGCTCTTGGTCACATGAAACAATTGTTGGGGAGCAGAATAGATGGGATTTGAACACTTTCCCATACCTGAAATAAAAAAAACCAAAAACAGTACCTTATTAATTGATGGTGTTAATTAATCATGAAGAACTAGCAAACTAGCTAGTATTTGTTTAAAGTTAAAAGTTTTTGAGTTATGTATATAATGATGATCATATATGGATAGACAGATAGATTGACCTAGAAATGTGGTTTTGAAGAAAAGAGCCAATAGAATTTGAAGGGTGAGGCTTCAAGAAAGTGAGGGTTTCACCAAGCAAAGGCATCCATCCAAAAGAACCCTTTGGAGCAAGACCAACATTCAACAACAAGGGCAAGAAATGGTTGAAGATGAGAGCCAAAACAAGCCCAACCAGACCAACCAAAACGACAAAACAAAGGCCTCCAACCATGGGTGTTGTCTAATATTCTTCCAACTGTATTGTCTGTGTTGTTGTTGAGTTGAATGGGATGATGATGACTTTTAAGATGAGAGAAGAAGAGTTAATAAAAAGATAGAGACACACAACCCTAGCTAGCTGATGGAGTGAAGTGCTGGGCTGATCATGAAATGGCAAAATGTAATGTGGGGAACCAAAGGCTAGTCTCAAATTCCCATATATAGAGTAGAGATAATAGAAAGAGCTGAGGGAGAGCCTGCTATTTATTAACAACAATGGAGGAGGAAAGGAAACCGGCTTTTTGCAGATTATTACAGTCGGTGAAATTAACTTTTTCAGAAGCCTAGGAAATGAAATCAACCTAGTCTAGGATCTAGATCCCTACTAGGGTGGAGACAGACAGACAGACAGACAGACAGACAGAGAAGACCCAAACCATTTAAAATAAAATAAAAACTTAAATCATGAGATCTGAACTAGTAGGGTTCAAGGTCTCTCCATATTTCAAAGCTACAACTTTACTTGGAAGTTGCAACTTGTAACCAACTTTTTGTTATTAGTACTTTTATTTATTAATTCTTACACCTCTTTGACATCAACTTATTGAGCTCAGATCAAAATGATTCCAAAGGATTATGTTTTAAGATGATGATTTGAATAGATTCCTCACAAAAAAAAATAATAATAATATTTATTATAAAAATTTTAACTTTATTAAAATTTGGTTAACTTAAAGTTTAAAATGGTAATATAAACAATTTAAGAAAAATTAACACTAAATGGGTTTAAGGTGAATTTTTACGCTTATCAACTCTTTGATCATCTTCTTTTAAGGCTCAATAGACAAGCTAAACGAGATATAAGCATAAGCGGAGTGTTAGTAATGTAATGTAGTGTGTTAGTAAAATTCTTTTTTAAATTGGACTTAATTTAAAAATGAATCACTTTTTGTGAAATTTATATCAAGACCTACAATTTACATAATTATGTTTCTAACTACTCTAATAATTGGTCTTCCACAATACAAGTAAAATTCTCATGTAGCAAAAAAAAAAAAAAAAAAGTTAAAACTCCCATGTAGCAAATATTTGTCAGCTGTCATCCCGAGAAGTACCCCTAGTTAAAGCATTTCTAATGCAAATGTCTCCAACTTGAAGCTTAAACAATGCTTCAAGTCAAACATCTAGAAGTAGATAACCAACTTGAAGATACCTTTGCATCCTACAATTACGTCAACTTTTAAGTTTGTCTTCACATTTTTATATTAAAAATGCTCTAATTGTCAAACCGACGAAATAAGACCCTCACTATTTTGTGAGGTCGTATACCTTATTTAAATTGAACAGTCGGGTCAATCACTGTATGTTGACTCACGATGGACCGTCCGATGGGTCAAGATTTTGAAACATCAACAAAACCAAACCCCCTAAACCTGCTTGTTGACCCAAACTAGCAGCAGCTTAGACTTTATTAGTTACCTACTAGTGGATTAAAGTCTGGTTTTTTAAGGTTTTTGCTTGTTATCTTTTACTTATTAGATTAATAAAATTTTAATATTCTCTTTTGAGGAGCCGCACGAGTTGTCAGTGACTCAGTGCTGCATTTTAACCCAGTATCTTTCGCCTTAGCTTCGTCTGATTCTTATTTAATTTATATGTAATTAATTATAAATTTTAATTTTAAGAGGTAAAGTTGATTAATTAATTTAGTTAAACTAATATTAGACTCTACTTTTCGAGGTTTCTTCGTCTCTACGTTCTAATAAGATGATCTGACACACTAAAAATACACGTACACCAATATGCTAATTTAAAATTAGCAAAATGTAATAATCCCATAATATTATTCTCCCAACTCAGGAACCCCGATCTCCTCACGTGATTATTATTAAGGGATTTTGGTCAAAAACCTCCACTTCAAAAATATTTTAGTATTTAGCCTAATAAATATTTTTTTTAGTCTAAGTCTCTTGGGGGTTTCCGTAAAACCCTCTCCGCCTTTGTAATTTATAGATTGAGAATTTCAGTGAAAGTTAGTTACCCAGGGGCCTTAGACTAAATAAAAATATTTATTAGGTTAAATCCTAAAATACGTTTCAAGTATGAGTTTTTGGCTAATTTTCTCTTAATATTAATATTATTATTATTATTATTATTATTATTATTATTAATTTTTCACATAATAAGGGGTGTACCGGGGTGTTATTAGTCTATGGATGCGTCGTCAAATTCCGGTATCGGAATCTGACACTCTGGCTGTCTAAATTCTTTTATTTTATAGACAACTCAACCCACATATTCTTTAATTAATTTATCTTTTTAATTTCTTATTCTTAGTAAAAGTGAGTCAAAATCCCACTATCTTAAGGTTCATCATCATCAGTCACTTTTATCTTAGCAATATATGGGGCTTCTTATTAAAAACAAAAACACAATAAAAAATAAAGCAAATATGGGGTCAATTTAAAAAAGGAAAAAATAAAAAAAATTGACCCCATATCTAGATTCAAATAAACAGTTTTTATTAACTTTATGATTTGACTTACGACTATTAACTTACAAGTAGGCCCAATGAGACCTCCAACTACTGAACATAAATAGTTAGAAAGATTAATTAGATACTCTCACTAGTACAAGAGACTTCTACTCATGCCTACTCAACAATATGATAAATTCTAACCAATGCATCATGGAAGATTAGAGTAGATCCAATTTATATTAATAGATGAATAATGCCAGTATTTTTAGTATTATTCTTAATAAATATCAAAAAGGATAATACTATACTTATTACAGAATTCTACAGAAAAACTTACAGAATTGAAATTCGATGGTAGTGTGTATTTACGTACATCCTCGTATTTTGCGTCATATTCTCTCGTGATTTGCGACAAACTCAAAATTATTCATTTCTGTAGGTTTTTCAGTAACTTAGCAGCACCGTATCGAAAAACCCTTCTTTTTTTACAAATAAAAAATTGATGAACTCTATGATTTAAGGAAGACCCACATCCATCACAATTTACGGTAGATTTAGAATTCTATTGATTTTGATAGAATCTTTCTTTCAATGAGACTTTTTTTCTCACACAGAAAAAGTCCTTTCCATTTACAATTACCTAGAGTCCTACTCAAATTACACAAATCAACTAGAATAAATATATGAAAAAAGAAAAATGTATATGTAAATTATATATAAAATAGTAAAAATAATAATAATAAATTTAATTTATAATAAGTATATATTTTTTTGGCAATACATTATATTACCTCAATATACCAAATGATTTCGATAGTTATTTCCAAAGAGAATTTAACTATAATAAAGCTAAAAAAACAAAGGAAAAAAAAAATAGAAAGAAAAGCAAAGTAAGAAAGGTGGAAGAAATCACCGGTAAAATCATGATGATGGAGAATTGAGAAGTCGAATGAGACGGATTATATATGGGCACGTGTGAGATGTATTGGTGACACGAGAGATGTGACGTACCACGTGGATTAGTGACGGGATGACAGAGAAAAAGTAGAGTATGTGAAAGTACAACAATATAATTTAAAGTTTTTCAGTTTTTTTGTTTGTTTGTTTGTGTGTGGTGCACGTGTAATTAGGATCCGGTCCGGCTGAGCTATTATTGATTGGGGGATTTTGTTAAATGTGCCCTAAGGGCACATGATAAGCTTTTAGGTTTTGTGTTTTGTTTAATTATTAAGGTTGTCCAAATGAGCTGATTTTTGGATATGTACATTATTTATACTATTTGGACCATATCTAAAAAAATCAGCTCAATCGGAGACCTCTAGCACCCTCTAGCACTACAAACACTTAATTTAAACTTTAATAGTGTGAATGAACGGCTTACATTTAAAGTGATTTGTTTAGAGGGTTAGATATTTCTAATTGAGCTGATTTTTTGTGGATATCTTATAAATAATAATTATATTGTGTCTACAAAAATTCAGCTAATTTGAAGACTTTGAACTTACAAAAAAACTCCTTCAAAAATAACCTTATCATGTGCCCTTAGGGCACAAGTTAACAGGACCCTTGATTGGGGTAGCTAGCAGCTACTGCTAGCTAGGGTTCCTCTGCTAGTCCTGCTAGCTAGTTCGGATGAGGCTGCAGTGCAGCATATATGCATGCAAGTCACCAACTAAACATAGTAATTTAGTAAGGCGCGGGGAGTAGAAATTAAAGCAAAAGCTAGGGCTTTTATACATACATTCATGAATAATCACATGCATGAATGGTGGAGATGGATCAGGATATATTTGTGTCATATGATCTCTCGATCTAGCTAGCTTCTGAATATGTAAACCACACACCACAACTAAATGACTCATAGATTAAACAAAACCCTATCTCCCTGATCTGATTGATCAAACTAGATTTGGACTTCTACTATATATAAAGTATTAGTCATCAAAATTTATATAAATATGTTTGAGTCGTTTCATCTTCATATTTAAAAGGAGATTTTGGTCATAAATCCTTACTTGTTGAAAAATATTTTAGGATTTTTTCCAATAAATTTTTTTTTAGTCTAAAGTCTTTTGTAACCGACTAAAACCCAAGAGTCTTAAACTAAAAAAAATATTCGTTGAGTTAAATCTTAAAATTAGGTTTCAAATATAAAATTTTGGCTAGTTTTCACTATTTATTTATAAAGGATTTTGTTAACATGTGCCCTAAGGGCACGTGATAACAAAATAGGTTTTGTGTTTTGATTAGTTTCTTAAGGTTGTTCAAATGGGCTGATTTTTGGATATATATGTTATTTATACTATTTGGATCATATCTAAAAAAATCAGTTCAATCGGAGACCTCTAGCACCCTCTATCACCACAAATACTTATTTTAGACTTTAATAGTGTGAATGAATGACTGACATTTAAAGTGATTTGTTTGGAAGGTTAGATATTTCTGATTGAGCTGATTTTTTGTAGACATCTTATAAATAATGATAATATTATGTCTACAAAAATTTAGCTGATTTGAAGACCTCTAACTTGCAAAAAAGCTCTTTCAAAAATAACCTTATCTAAGGGCACACGTTAATAGGACCCATTTATAAAATCTACCAACTTTAATTTACTCTATTTGTTTATTTGTTTTACTTGTAGGTAGGACTGTCAAATGTCAATCCAAGAAAGATATGTTTGTACTTTCAAATTCAGCCAAAAATAAAATACTAAAGCATTTACCTTCTACTTTGACCAACCAAAAGGACTAGAAAATATTTCTTTTCTTTTTACTCTTTGGTTCGGTTTTGTCATTTGTGTTTGTCGTTATAAGATCGATGGATTTATTACGACACCATAAACCCAAAGTCATTCTAGCACACACGACTTAATTTGCATTCAAGGTTAACTTGCATTCAAGGTAAAGTTATTGCTATGGCATTGCAATTGACTTGAAGGTATTAGGTTATGTTTAGATGATTAGAATAGAATCACATTTTCGACTAAGAACTAATTTCTAAAGAGCTATTGAAGATTGCAAATTCACCATTTTCATTTAGTTTGCTATATATTCTCCATTTATTGGTAAATCGATTTTTGAAAAAGGAAATTAATATGCATTTATCAGGCGAACTAAGCAAGAGAATGATACATATTACATGGCAAGGAATATGATTCATTCCCATCATCCAAACATGACCTTATTCGACTCTTAAATAAAAAAGATGCATAACCCTATTTTGACCCAAGTAGTAGCCAATGACTCGTGTTGTGTCTACCTTATTTACGTGGAGATCATTATTATTGGTTCAATCACAATATATAAGAGCATCCACACCATAGCAAAATGGGAATCCTAGGCTCTTAGGATTCACCTTAAAATAAGCTAATAAAGTAGCAGCCTGCAAGAATTGTGTTGGGACCCATTTCTCTGAACAAATTAAACATGCATCCAGTGTAGGACGTTTTATAATTGATAATGGAAAATTATAGATGTTTCATTATGCTGGAAGGACATGAATGAATGAATATATTTAATTATGTGCTGGTTAAAGAACCTAATTACTTAAAAAGCTAATTAAGATTGATTGCAAGATAAGATTAGAAGCAGTAATTCATTCCAAAAGTTGATCGATTTTTGCTGTTTCAAAAAAAAAAAAATTGATTTTTAATTTCTTTTGACCCTCTCGTTGAATCTCAGCCCATTTTTCATATTCTAATGAAGCATTAATAATTCAGCTTCTAAGCAAAAAAAATATATATATATATTGTGTTTAGTGATTTTGTCAAAATTCGAATGTTCTATAGTACCATGTGTAGGCTTATATGTTCAAAATACAATCTTTGTCATACAGCACACTCTTTGCCTCCTACTACCATATGTGTCTCTTCCTACTATCATCTTCGTAATTTTTATCAAACCAAAGGATTTTAAATTTCTTGTAGTACCACGTGTAGGCTTATATGCTCTCAAGTTTGAGTTTTGCTAGAATAACACCAAAATTTCAAGTTTTGGCAATTGGTCTGGGAGATAAGATCTAATGGCTATGAATTCTTCTCCCCATAAAAATTAGGTACAAAAGAGAAAAAATGAAACAACCTAAACCCTAATTTTCCATGACACTTGCCTTATCTTAAACCCTTAAACTCCTACCCCAAACAATAATAAGGGTTTTCTATGGCACTTGCCCTTAAAAAAACTAAAAAAAATGGATTAATTGTAAAATTTACTACTCGATATGCCTTAATAGTAAAGCGACAGGTTATATAACCCCTCACTTGTGGGGCCCACATGCAATGCATGTCGGAGTTAATTTTTAGATAAGAGTTCTCCTCATTATGTATTTCATTATATTCAAAAATCACCTCGTTCTAAAATTTCTAACCCCCCTCAAATTATCCTATAAGAAATTAGTAAATTTTAAACTTTTATTTTGATTGTTTATTTAAAACGAGTAGATTTGATGTCTGATTTCAGGTAACTATGTTCTCCTCATTATGTAGTAGATCATTCTTTCCAAAAATCAGCTCCTATATGTATTATATGTGGCCTCCACAAGCGTTGGGCCATATAAAGAGCCTATATTAGTAAAAGGATATAATCATGTATTTTTCTTTGTTTTTTTTAATGGGAACAGGAAAGAGATGTAAAGAGAGTCTAAAAGGTAGATTGATTGTGGGAGGGATGGGAGATGAAGCTGTCAAACACTTGATCTTATCAATCAAACTCTGTTTTTTTTTTTTTTTCCTTTTATCTTTTTTGTGGTCACTGATAAGACGTTGGCTTGTATGGGGGATGGGGTTATATGAAATGAAATGAAAAGGGACTAATTAAAGGGTGGAAGAGAGGTGCTACAGTACGTGCTACTATTCTCATTCTCTCTCATGTTTATTCCACCACCAGCAGCACCACCACCACCACCACCGAGTTAGTCAAAGCACATCTTGCAACATATTCTTCTTGGGTTCCTCAATATTATTAGTTCCAATAAGGGACCATTCTCATCTTTTCCTTTCTATATATCTTTTTCCTCGTGGGATGCATGCCCAAAAGAAAACCAAATTGTGAATTAATAATCCTCTAATGTATTTATGTAATGTCCCTCAAAAAACAAAAAATTAATTATGTAATGCATTTCTCTGGTCAAAAGATTAATTATGTTTTGCCTTGTACCCTCTTTGATGCATGATGTCATCACCATGCATCTTCAAATCTTTCAAAAAATACCATACAACTAAATAAAAAAAGAACAGACTATAAGGGATTTATAAATTCATTTATTCCATTTTGAAGATTTCTTTCATGGCTTAATACAAAAATTTATCTTCCTATTAAAAAAAATTAGAATTAAGAGTAATGCATAACGTGTTTTGTTTAGTGGACTTGCAGACCACCTTTTAATTAAGGTCAATGATAAATTCATACAATTTTTTACTATTTAAAATAACAAAAAATTTTATTGAATTATTCGTCAGTTACCTAAAAATAATTTTACAAATTTCATAAATCAACTAGTTGGTCGTATAAAACTGATAAACTATTTTATAATTATTTTGATATCTAGTTGGTCTACATAACCGAAAAGCTATATATTATTTATTTTCAGCTGTATGAAATAATCTATAATACAAAATTTAAATTGTATGAATTTAGTTGAACTTATGTAGAAACATCAGTTGCCTTTAATATTGTACTAGTGCCTATCCACAACGAATGAGGGGATTAATTTGAACTCGGTCACTGTTAATTTAGTCTATCATCATCACATAATCATATTGTATATATTAATCACTGTTCGAAAAAAAACATATTGTATATATTAATCAAGATGAATTAATTAATACTTTGATGTACGTACGGTTTAAATGGTAAAAGTAGTTAATTAAAGTAATGGATATTTTGAAAAAGGGTCCTGTTAACGTGTGCCCTAAGGGCACACGATAAGGTTGTTTTTTAATGAACTTTTTTGCTAGTTAGAGCTCTTCAAATCAGTTGAATGGGCTGATTTTTAGATATGTATGTTATTCATAATATTTGGATCATATCTAAAAAAATCAGCTAAATCCGAAACCTCTAACACCCTCTAGCACCTCAAATACTTAATTTTAACTTTAATTGTGTGAATGAACGGCTGACATTTAAAGTGATTTGTTTAGAGGGTTAGATATTCTGATTAAGCTAATTTTTTGTGGACATCTTATAAATAATGATAATATTATGTATACAAAAATTCAGCTGATTTGAAGACCTCTAACTAGCAAAAAAAAGCTCCTTCAAAAATAACCTTATCGTGTGCCCTTAGGGCACCCGTTAAGAGGACCCATGTTAACAAAATCCTTTTGAAAATTGGGGTCTGGGGTGATTCTGAATCTGAATACAGTATATATAATAGAGGAGATCTATCTCATATATAGTAGTACTAGTAGTAGTAGTAGTAGCTACCCCTTGTTTTTAATTTTTTTTCTTCAAAGTAGTAGTACTGGACTGGAGCCTGTCTTGCCCTAGCAGCTGATCATCTCCTTCCTAATCTCTCGTCCTTCGAGATGGCACGAGGAGATGTCAGTTGGACCCTAGCCCTTGTTTTCTTTTGTTTTGACTTCATTCGCTACCTCCTATATAGCTAGCTCCATCATCTTAATTAGTTAGTTTGGTCCTGTTAACGTGTGCCCTTAGGGCACACGATAAGGTTATTTTTCAAGGATTTTTTTTGTAAGTTAGAGGCCTTCAAATCAGCTGAATTTTTGTAGACATAATATTATCATTATTTATAACATATCTACAAAAAATCAGCTCAATCAGTAATATCTAACCCTCCAAACAAATTACTTTAAATATAAGCCGTTCATTCACACTATTAAAGTCTAAATTAAGTGTTCATGGTGTTAAAGGGTGCTAGAGGTCTCGGATTGAACTGATTTTTTTAGATATCATCCAAATAGTATAAATAACATACATATCCAAAAATCAGCATATTTGGAAAAACTTAAGAAACTAAACAAAACACAAAACTTAAAAGCTTATCATGTGCCCTAAGGGCACATGTTAACAAAATCCTAGTTACATATATTTTTCTCATCTCTCTCTCTCTCTCTCTTCACGTCTCACTCTCTCTAGATCTCATTTATATTTCATGGACGGTGCTATTTGAACATTGATACCAATGTTACAATTGTAATATTTGATTGTGGGACTCACATGATTACACTTTAAGAACTAAAATTTTGTGACGTTGTTCTCTTCATTATTCAGATCATACTTACAAAAAATCATTCAATTCTAAAATCTCTAACCCTATAAAAAATTAAATTTTTTTCACACCGTTCATTTCTCACCGTTAATTTACAATCAACTTCCAATCAATTTTTGATGGGGTTAGAAGTCTTAGAATATTATGATTTTTTGTAAGGATGATCTTCATAGTGAAGAGAACAACTTCTCAAAATTTTAGCTCTTAAAGTGTAACCATGTGGGCCCCACAGTCAAATGTTACAATTGGAACATTTGATCTCAATGTTCAAATAGCATTGTCCATATTTCATTATTTCTACCTGTATGTGTTAATGTAATATCTGTAAGGATCGATGATGATGAGTTAATTTGTAATTGCCATCCATTGCACCATAATTCATTCAATATTATTTTTTGCTCGTTTGACAAATTATATATTAAGTTAAAATGTTAGTGGGAGCAGTTTTGAAGGAGAATCCCTATTTACTTAGAGAATCACTACGTGTAATACTAATAACTACTTGTAAAATTTGTAACTTCTTTTATTTTAAATTTTCAATTATGCCCTTATTTTTGTATTCTTTAAAATTTCTATTTAATAAGAAAATTTTCTATTTAAGAGGGATAAAATATGGAAAGCATAATTTGGAGCATCAATAACTACCTTTAGGGTCGCTTCCCTTTAAAGGAGAAGTGCTATTGAGACCGGCTTCTAAATCTGTATATTTATACAGATTGAGGTGGCACCCTCAATCCACCACTCATTGTGTTAAACAATTAGTTGTGGGGACCACACAAATCACAATAAATGATGAATTGAGGGTGCCACATTAATCTGTAAAAATATACAGATTTAGAAGCCGGTCACAGAAGCATTTTCGCATTTAAAGAATAGAATAGATAAGTCAAAAAGAAAAAAAATTTGTATGGTAACACTTTCAAGAAGTGACTTTTACAAGCAAAAAAGTTGCTTCTATTTGAAGTAAAAAATTTTTGCTTCTTGCTTCTCACAGAAATAACTTCTCACACTCTTATATTATTTTTATTGTTGTCATTTTTTCTCCTCATTCTCTCTCGCCATTTCTTCTTCATAGCAACTAAAAGTTTTTACCTTACTTTTACCGGTAATGATCATGACCATGACCATGATGATTGTGGTGATGATGATGGGCGATGATGGTGGAGGTGTTGATGACGATGGGTGATGATGATGATGATGATGGTGAAGGTAGTGATGATGATGATGGTGGTGGTGATGGCGATGATTGATGATTGATGATGATTGTGGTAGTAGTGATGATGATGTTGATAATGATGGTGATATATGGATGATGGATGATGGATGATGGATGACGATGCTGGTAGTAGTCATTGCCAAACGCCCTCTTAATATTTTTTTTTTTAAACATGGGTAACCAGCAAAGCATATATATATATACATGGTCAAGCTGTTAGCTAGCAACTGATGATCGATTGTACATTTTACGTGCCTACCTACCTACGTACGCACAAGCACGAAGGGATAGATTGATGTCTCCATTTCTTTTTATAATGCAAATGCTTCAAGCATGAAGGGATAGATTAAAGAGTGATTCATAAAAGAAAAAATGAAAAAAGGGTATAGAATGATACCCTGCCAGGTCCTGTGATCCTAATTTGACCACTATATAAGTTTAATTTTTTTTTGTAAATATATTTCTCTCACGATATAAATCTATAATATAATTGAAGACGAGGGTCAATTGTGTCTTCTTTCGACCAATTAATTGTATCATACACACTTACGTTATTTCTTATAACGGCAACAACGTATGTTTCTTTTAAAGACAAAAATGCCCTTAATCTTCTAAAATACCATAGCTATTTATTTACACATAATTTACACTTGACGGTGGAGTCGCGTGGAGTAGATCTAAAGGCACGTGTGTAGTTGCGCGCGAAGCGCGTGTGGGGAGGATGGACAAGGTTTTGAACTGTGCCGAAGGCACGGCGATATACCTAGTCATTATTATATATTAAAAAAATAACCTATTTTAAAATCTCCAATTACCTCCTAAAATCACCCCCTTAAAAGCAAATATATTTTAAAATGTCATTTTGCATTGTTGATTCTTAATCAACTTTAGATGGAGAATATAAATTAAGGATCTTAAAAAATACTAATTTTCGGTGACGGCCTGATCTAAATAATAAAGAGAACATACTTGTAAAAAGTTAACTCTTGAATGATTTTTATGTAGTTGACTCCATGGACTCAGGTAAATATTGTCATATGAGACCTAATGTCATTTGATCCCTTCCTATACTTAAAAAATAAATAAAAACTAAGCATTTAACCAAACATACCTCTCTTCTATGGACTTTATTCTTATTCACTACTGACACTTGCATGCATGTGGGTCTATGTAGAAATAATCTAAGGGTTAATTTTTTTATTTTCATGATCTTCTAATCATGTAAATCTAAAACTAGTAAGTGGTGGTGGTTGTGAGACAAACCCAATATAAAGAATACGTGCGATACATAGGATGGTGGTAAAATGTGACACTTAAATTGTAATTAAATTCTCCATCTACTGTACCTATTCAAGTACTATCATGGCAACGGGTTAGGGTTAGGGTTAGGGTCGACCCTAGGTAGGTTGATGGGTTATCGGGTCAAGATTGGTCAACTCTAACCCCGACTCGTTTATTAAACGGGTTATTTTTTCAAACCCTAATCCTGACTTGTTTAACATTTTTCTATATAAAATAAGAAAATGGATTAGGGTCGACCCTAATGAGATTTTTGAGTAACGAGTCAGAAATGCTCAACCTTATCCTTAACTATTTGACGGATCGGGTTAGAGTAGGATTGGCGGGTCATGGATCAGTCTGCTAGGTCTACTGCCAACACAGCCTGTTTTGATATATATATCAAAACAGATGGAGAGATTAGGACCACGAGGGCATTAGCTATGTATTTGATAACAGATGGAGAGAGATGGACCACGAGGGCATTAGCTATGTATTTCATAACAGATGGAGAGAGATTTTCAACCCTAGCCATTATCAAGTAGCCAGAGCCATCTATATTATTTATATATGCAGATGGCGGGGGCCTCAAATTTCAATATTTTTCGCTCGATCTGATCGAATTAAATATGTAGATCGAACTTTTAATTTGTTTTGTTCGATCACTTTTTTTTTTTTGGTTTAGTTTAGTTTAGTTTGTAGAGATTTCGTTGGTGCCATGCATCGTGTGATGATCAAGTAGCGTCTCCCCTTCCGCCCCCTATTCGTAGCTAGCTGCATGTGTTCTCTCGATCTGTACGACTGATCTTACCATCCAACGTGGGTAGTGCAAATTTACCAAGCATGGATGGGTACGCAAATTTAGGAAGAGAAATATACTTACTTACTTACTCTAGATCCATCCACTGCTTCACAAGCTATCATAATATTAAATGGCCCCGGCCCGGCCCCTGATTGAACAGCGCAATTCCCATCTACGTAATCAAATTTGATCAGTACCTACCGCATCATCCATGCAACAATAAATTTTTTTTTTTAAAAACAATAATAGATAGATCATAAGGTCCCACATCTCTAAAATGACTAAATTACCCACCCCTAGCTAGCATTGGTGACCTTATAAAATTTTTTTTTTAGATCTAGGGTATCCGGGTCTCTTAGAGCACCCGACTAGTCCCTAGGGTGTAAGTAGACCTCCCTATCCACATACAACCGGTTAAAATCTTATTGTGGGAGTGGCCATCAGGAGGATCGATCACTCGACCTCCATTTTGTGAGGTGAGTGTCTTGACCACTTAACCATCCTCCTGATGGTTGTTAGCTTATAAATTGTTAAGCAGTTCAAAGGGTACCGTGCTCAGCTTGGGATTCTAAATTGTTAATCTACATCCAGAGAGAATTGGTCAGATGGCACAGATATGGAATGGATATTCATACGAATCATATATGGGACATGGGGTGGACCCGGGAATGAATTAGATGGACCACGAAAATTGCACGCTCTCACAATCTCATTACTACTTTTATATGCATCCTATGAGTCTATGACCTTATATAAAAGGAATATTAGTAGTAGTGCATCGGACGTATCTAAGTAAGATCGAGATATTGGCTTTTTTTTTTCTCTTTTTTTTTTTTAAATTTTAAAGGAAAGAAACTAATATCTAAGATACATTTTTTAAGATGGAGATACATAAAATTAAGTGTGTGAAAAGCACAATAAAATCTCTAATAAATCAGATCAGAATCAAAATTTTCACTAATTGGACCGCCACTTAAATACTATGGAAACTACCACCAACAAACTATGAAAGAGTAACTATATAGATAATCATACATACATATATATCTATCTATTTCTATGTGAGTCCTACAAAAAAGGAGACACTATTGAGGTTCTTGAAGGTAAGGCTTAGAGCATCCACAACGGTTCAAGGCTAAAAGTCAAATTTAATTTATTAAATTTGGCCTAGATTTTCAAGTAACACATCAGTAGTTTTAATGTTTGGTTAAAAAAATAATAAAAAACTAAAAATGTCAGGCGGTGTCTATGGGGGTCGCCTGACAATTTCAAGTCCGCATGTGTCTTTTTTGAAATTTAAAAAAAAAGATATTTGTAAGACGACCCACCCCCTACCCGCCGCCCAACACTCAGACACCTCCTCCCCACCCGCCTAACATCAAACGACCCCCTCCTCTGCTTGACTATAATATCTAGAGATTCCAATGCACAGAGTTAAATTTGACTTACGTAAAGTATTTGTAAAGTAGTTCCCCATATTTAGATAGGACTATTGGGTAAAATTTTCTAGATATTTACCCAAAAATGTTAGCGCTCGGGATGCCCTCAGTAACCCGGCTCTCTTTTTAATCTTCTCTCTCAAAAAAACCCTCAGTTTAATCAGATCGATTTTTATATTAAAAATGTAATTTTTTTTTGGGTTGTTGTTGTTGTTAT
>MVGT01000180.1:188003-276080 GCA_002174775.1 Macleaya cordata | reverse complement strand
ATATATATATATATATATATATAGGTGAAGGATCTTTAAATTTTTGAATGTATATTATTTATGGATTTTGTTAGGGCACATGTTAAGTTTTTCGGTTTTGTGTTTAGTTTAGTTTATTAAGTTTGTTCAAATGGGCTAATTTTTTGATATGTATGTTATTTATACTATTTGGATCATATCTAAAAAAATCAGCTCAATCAGAGTCTTCTAGCACTACGAACACTTAATTTAGACTTTAATAGTATGAATGAACGGCTAACATTTAAAGTGATTTGTTTAAAGGGTTAAATATCTCTGATTTAGCTGATTTTTTGTGGACATCTTATAAACAATGATAATATTATGCTTACAAAAATTTAGCTGATTTGAAGACCTGTAACTTGCAAAACAATCCCTTCAAAAACATCCTTATCGTGTGCCCTAAGGGCACACGTTAACAAGACCCTTGTTATATATATCATCATCATCATCATGCATCATGCATATCATGTAAAAGCTATTAATTCCAGTCAATTGCTGACGTTCATTTGATTCCTCTCCTATATCATCCTTCATCATTTGATGTCATGAAATCCCTTAATTTAGTTGCTTATTCTTTTTTCTAAATTAATAGGTCCCATACCTTTGAGCTAGCTAGCAACAATATTTTCCTCTTGGGTTGTCTGAATTAATGCATGGCTCAATTAATTAGATAATTAAGATGGATACCTTTCTGTTTCTGAAAGGTCACTCGATCGTACGTGAGTGGCCGGGTTCAAAAATATATATTAGGCAATCTTATGTTATATATCATCCATTCAATCTTTAGATATCATTCAAGTAAGACATTAATTGTTTATATATATATATATATATATATATATATATATATATATATATATATATTAAATAATAAATTTGTATTAAAACTTCTTAAATCAATTCTAAAATTTAGAAAATTTTAAATAACTTTTTTTGGTGTTAGTTTAATAAAGGTTTGAGTGGGTTAAAATTTTAGAATGTTAGTGATTTATGAATATGATAATAGACATGAAAGGATTAAGGAACACATCTTTATCAATGTAATATGTCCATCAACAACCATGCGTCATTTTATAAAATGGATCATTGGATGTCTTTTTTTGATTTTTTAATATATATGACTCACCTACTCAACTCTGATTAATTATGACAAACATGTTAAATTTATTAAAATATGTACATTTTTTAATAGCTTATGGTTTGACAGGAAAATGAAGGTATTGACAAACTGTACGTATAAATGTACATATGGTTTCACAGGAAAAAGGAAAGTTGTGATTGATTTGAATTGGATTGGTTGGGGCCCAAAATGAGTTTGAAAATTGGTTGAAATAGAAATGAAAAAAAAAAAAAAAAAAAAAAACGCAACCATTATTGGTGAGAGTTCTTGCTTCCTTCAGTTTGACAATATTTATACGATAGTTTAGTAGTTGATAAATGAGAGTAGATCTTACGTCCTTATTTGCATGTGTCTTCCATGTGCTCAGATTTATTTTAGCTTGTGGGGCTAGATGGAAGCGAACCTAAGATTGATTTTTTCGGTATGATTGTTCTTATTGTCATATAGATCATTCTCTTAAAAAAATTAATTTATTCTAAGACATCTAATAGTATTAGAAGTTGATTGAAAAATAAATCATTCATTATCATTGTTATTTTTTCAATCAATATCTGATGGGGTTATAAATTTTAGAAATGACTAATTTTTTTGTGAGAAGAGCTATACAACAAGGAGAATAATTTTACAAAATAACCAGCCGTTGATTCGAATCAAATCAATGTGGGCACATGGATGGCACATGAAAATGAGGACAGATGATAAGCTCCCTTGGTAAATGAGTTTGAAAAACTATCCATTTTAGCAAAGAAAAACAACAATTCAATCGATATACTTTTTTATCTCCTAAAATCTCTCCTGTGAGCTCAGTTTTAGGTTGATTAATCACGGATTCAAGAGTGCTAATAGAGAGTACCAAAAAAATTAGAGGTCTAGCCATGGCTTTACTGAAGATGGAAAGAGTACGTGGGCTGGTTCATACTTGGATTTGAAATTTAAATGGGTCACACAAGATGGCCCAAACCCACCAATCTTAGCAAGTTATTAAAATATTTTGGGAGATTTTAAAGCCGCCCCCAAAATATAAGTGGCAGGCCCTAGTTGTAGGCACCCACTGAAATCGCTTTTATTGTTAATGGCAAGCCTCAATCTTGTTGGCACACTTTTAGCTCTGGTTTTGAAATTACACAAAATCTTACATCAGAGAGTTCACGCCTAATTAATTGACAGTGGTGGAGTAGAGTATCTTTGCATTTGCAAGACCTAATATAAAAAATGGGACAAAGTTCTATATGATAAAGTCCACTAGTAACTGTAGAGTCAAACTAAATTGACCAAGTCTAACCGAACGTACCTGTCAATAACATTTCGAGAGTGCCTTTAAAATTTTCTAAATATTTGTCACGGAGGACAAGTACTCTTTTCAAAGGTTCAGGCTGTGGATCAGGCTGCTCAATGGGCCTCCGGAATCCCTGACCCAGGTTTTGACCTATGAATTTTGTGTTGGAATGGATCAGGTCTGTTTGGGCTGTGGGCAACTAACCGAATGTTCAGTCTACTGAAAGAGATCTGTTATACAGATCCCCTTTTGGCCCAAGAACAACTTTGCATGTTGTATATGACTATTATATGAGGAGGTAAGTGATAGTAGCTTCCTCTTGGAGGTTCAAAATTCACACTAGTCGTATTGCCATGGGGGTGTTCTCTATGTGATCTCGTTTTCTTTGGAGGACTGGGCACAAATTAAGAGCATTTGCATATCACTGGTACTTGCAAATTGTTTTTTGTTGAAAGTGGTCTTTTTTGCATAGTTCATAGCATTTTCTCTACTCTCACTGCTGATGGTCTTCTTTTTTTCTTGCGCGATTACATGTATTTGGTACAGGGTAATGCTACAGGCACCCTGAATTTGCATACAGATGTCTAATTTGGGTCTAATTTGAGTCTAATTTGGTCTAACGTGGGTCTAATTTTAGTCTAATTTGAATAAAATAATCAGAGGTATTAGCAAATGTGCAAATCCAATGTGCTTGTAGTATTTTCCCTTGACACATGGTAATAGCCCCATCATTGAAAAAAAATAAAATTTGTAAATGTTTAATTGAGGATATGATATTTAACAAATTCTGATAATAAATACTAAATATATATTTTTTGTTTACACATTTTGAGTTCGTTGAAGAGATCTTGAACATCACTTTGAAAGCAAGTTCTGTGGCAATCACCAATTTTTTTGAGGGTTGCAACTTTAAATTTGGTGACCTGAGGGGTTTGTGTGCTAGTGGAACATTGTTTGAATTAAGTTTCGAGCGAGGGAATGAGGATTGATCGATGTACAATCCGTCCACATAAAGAATGGGTGGGAGTTCAAAATTAGTAAAAACTGAGGACTTGATCGATAAACTATCTAAGAATCCGTGGATTGTCTTTTGTTTTTCGTACTGCTAATGAATCCTCAAATTAAAAGGTGGAGGAGAAAGTGTATGAGGATTTGAAGTGTACACTATAACCCCTCATCCTCATATCAGTGGATCCGACGGCTACCATCTTAGTGAATTTGCTCGAAGGTATTGTTTATTGGATGCTTCATTGTACGAACCAAATGCAAGACACATAGGTGGCTTGGTGGGTCCCATTACAATTGAAAACAGAAATGATTTTTTGACCGACCTTTTTACAAAACCCATGTCAAACGCCCCTGCCACATAAAATGAGACCCACTGCCATATAAGTTGGAAGCTCACTCAAAACAGTTTTAGGAAGGAAAAGTGGTGGATCTCACCCTGCCACATAAGCGTCGGGCATTGTTTTTGTAAAATAGTCTGTCCAAACAACACTTTCGAATTGAAAAATCCACTCAACTCACTTTTTGGTGGGAGATGACAGTAGGTCCTACCATGGTCCATGCTACATAAGAGTAGTGCTTTTTGGACTAAGTGTTTTACAAAATCAACACTAATGTGGCATGGTAGGTTTGACTGCCACTTAAGTTGCAAACCCCTTCAAAACACATTTGGAAAGAGAAAAGTGGTGGGTCTCACCCTACCACATAAATGTCTAGCATGAGTTTTGTGAAACCAAAAAGCATTTTCTGCTACATAAGCACAGGGCAAGTAATTCGGTGTTTGGTAAAAGTTCGGTTCGGGAATTTTTCGGTAATTATTCGAATTTATGGACGAAAAATTATGTCAAATATCCGGTCAAATAATCAGAATTCTGTAAAAATGCAGTTCGGGAATAATCCGAGTATTTTTCGGATGATCCGTCTAAAAACTAGCTTAAAAATTCGGATATATATACAAGTACTATGTCTAAAATTATTATATCTTATCATAAACTACAATACTAACAGTACCCATTCAATAAGTCTCCAACAGGTACAATGGAACTAATATAATAGATTGAACAATAACTGAGATTTTTTTTGAAAAAAAAATCAAAGAAAAACGAATTATTCAAAAGTAAAATAACACATCCAATAATTTCAATGTAACTAGTATAATGGATTGAATAATAACTAAGATTTAAAAAAAAAAATTGAAAGAAAAAGAATTATTCAAAAGTTCGATTCGGTTTCGGATATTATTCGTGGATAATTCGGAACTAGTTAAAAATACGCGAATTATTCCGAATCATTGAATAACGTGGTTATTCAATTCGTGGGCCAAACCGGTCTAAAAAGCTTTTTTTTTTTCGTTTGGGCAGATTTGCGAAGTCGTCGATTTGGGACCTACAAAGGCAAAGTTTTCGGCCACGTGTCTCTCCGAATATGATTCCAGGTGTCATGGATGCTTTATGCATACATTATACGGTGACCTACCGAATCAAATTATCTCTCCTTTCCTTTTTGACCTTCATTTGCTTCACCAAAATTATATACAGCAACGCTTTTTGGTTTTTCTGCTTTGATTATCCAAAATACCGTCTTCTTCTTCTTTGATTTGTTCGTTTTTGGTTCTCTGCCGACAGAATTCTCTGTGCTACCTAATCGGATGATCTGAAACCTAAAAAAAAATGTCTTATGCTTACCTCTTCAAGTACATAATAATTGGAGATACTGGTAATTTTCTTTGATCATTCCTTTTGAATTGTTTCTGTTTGCTTTTTCAATTTGGTCCTGGTACCCATATTAGTGAAATTCGTTTATCTTTACCATGCAAAATCATTGATTGACCTGTTTGTTTATTTGATTTTTTCTGAAAGATTTATACGTAAGCCACGTTTAATTTTTTGTTTGTAATTTGGGAATCAACCCATGTCATAATACGTTTCAATCCCTTTTGAATTGGACTATGACACCATATTTTTTTTTTGCAATCTTAATATGTTTTTCATTCAATTTTTTTATTTTATTTTTGGGCTTTCTGAAATGTTTTAATCTGTATTGAATTAGTGTTAATATGTAAATATAGGCATTGTTTGATGAAAAAAATTTAGTGGGTTTTTGAGATCTTGATGCAAACCCTAAGTTGTATGCACTTTGTTGCTGTGTTTTGCCTAATTTGTATTGGATATCTTTTCTTTTTTTTTTTTTATCAGAAAAAAGAGGATTGTATTCAGAATAGAGAGAAAGAAGTACATGCAATTCTGAGATGGAATTTCAAAATCCATTGAGGATAAGATTACAAATCACACTTTGCTTACAATGGTCTCCTACCTTAAGAGTAGGTCTTCGAATCGAATACCCCTCAGCATCTTGGAAGGTCCTAACCAATAGAGCAGAGTTGCCTTGACCTCCAGAATTATCTTATCTATTCCTTTCTCCTTATCATTGAAGTATTGGATATCTTTTGATTTCTGGTGACACTCTTTGTCCTTGACAGCATGGTGAAATATATTGTTAATGGCTTCTTGGAGGCTACTTTATGAGAACATTCAGAACTTTGATATTTGAGCATTTCTCATGCTGAATTTTTATCGTTTGCTTCTCTTGATCTTACTTTGTGGGTTTAAGTCATTTCTTGAAACCCCCAAAGGAACAGTGTAATTTACATTTGTTTAATTCTATGTTCCACAGGTGTTGGAAAATCATGTCTTCTTCTGCAGTTCACTGACAAGAGGTTCCAGCCGGTGCATGACTTAACCATTGGTGTTGAGTTTGGAGCAAGGATGATCACAATTGACAACAAGCCGATAAAGCTGCAAATATGGGATACCGTTCGTTCACCTGTTCCTTTATCTTTTTTTTTTTTCCCCTATATAAAGAAGTTGTTTTGAAATGAAATGATTGATTATGTTTGGTTGAGAATGGTGATTATGGATTTAATCTATAATTTAACACTATGGTCCTTCACCATAGATAGCTTCCTTGTTTTGCCTTTTTCAAGAGAAGGATTTATATCTTGTTAACTTTATATAGATGTAGATCACCTACTATAGTTCGGTGCAATCTTAATTTTTGCAAAGTATGAAGTTATTGATCAACTAAAGTATATTAACTACAAACATTTAGTATATCCCTTATAACTCAACCACTCAAATACATAAATCTCCAACGTTTGTAGGCTGTCTCAGCAGGTTACTGGATAGTATCTAGAGACTAGAGTAGTTGGAAACCCTGGTTATATCTGTAATGGTTTCATTTCATATAAACTGATATTAGACTTCTGTTTTGCTAAATCTATATATCAGGCAGGTCAAGAATCCTTTCGATCTATTACAAGATCCTATTACAGAGGGGCTGCTGGTGCTCTGCTGGTCTATGATATTACCAGGTACTACTCCTAGGCATGTTGTAAAATTATAAATAGCTATATAGAAAAGTCGTTCATTGTTTTAGAAAATCCTTGATTTGCTTCTATTCTTGTTTTCTTTTTATATCCTGGCAAATAATGTGCCAGTAATTATGTCTTTACTTCTTCAGGAGGGAAACTTTTAACCATCTGGCTAGCTGGCTGGAAGATGCAAGGCAGCATGCGAATGCAAACATGACAATTATGCTCATAGGCAATAAGTGTGATCTCGCTCATAGAAGAGCTGTGAGCACAGAGGAAGGGGAGCAGTTTGCCAAGGAACACGGGCTGATATTCATGGAGGCCTCTGCAAAAACTGCTCAGAATGTTGAGGAGGTGATGAACATTACTGCTTTGCTAACAGAGTGTCTCCCACCTTTTCAACTTTGATGCTAAGTCTGTTGGTTTATAGTGTTTTTTGTTCTCTTAATGAAATCATTAAATATTTTGACAGGCATTCATTAGCACAGCTGCAACAATCTACAAGAAGATTCAAGAAGGTGTCTTTGATGTATCAAATGAGGTTAGTTTCCATTTTGTCTTTCTGCAAGTGGATAGTTTCATTTACATAATTCTTGTTAGAAGGCAAAGCAAAATCTGTTGCTTTCTATGTAGTGAATATCATGAATTTCAAATCATAGTTTTTTTTTAAAAAAAAAATTCTTACACAAGTGTTTCAACCCAAACAAGAAATCCATAATAATAAGGAGAAGAAAAGGCGATTAATGGATGTGAGATAGAGAGATTTAGTCTCTCTCCTGCCCAGCCTGACCAACAGCTGGCCTGCCCAAGCCCGGCATTGGCATCCCTATGTAGTTTTTCATATGGTTTGCTGTCCGCATATTTGAAGTAATAAATTTTGTTACTTGTGAGACGCAAGTACTTTTCTGCACTAAATTTCAAGTATGCTCTTTTTCTTGGTTTTTATAACCAAACACAAGACTGCACTCATGGATATAAATTCTACCTTGGATGTTCTGTTTTCAACCTTCTGCAGTCTTACGGAATAAAAGTGGGATATGGAGGAATCCCGGGGACGTTTGGAGGGAGAGATGGCTCTGCTTCTCAAGCAGGGGGATGTTGCAGTTGAAGTCTGTATACTCAATTTCTTCATCGAAAATCCAAATCCATATTTTTTTTGTTTTTGTATTGTGTTTTCCTCTATTTTGTTGTACTTTTGTTGACTTAAATATTAGTTGGTTCATTTTACTTTAGGGGCACAAAATTGTGAAATATTTGTAAAATTCTGGTTTCTAAAGCTTGTAAATTTGACAAATAAGTTCGAATTTTCAGTTTTTAACTTTAAAGTTGTATCTGTATGAGATAGGAACTTGTTTGGGTGCTTGCTTGATCTTCATCCTATTCATGAAATGAGATGGACAATACATGCCTACTGCATTATCCCTTCCTATGAGGCATATAATTCATGGATACCTATCTATCTTGGCACAGGCTTTGGACTCTTGTTGTACATTGGGTAGTTGTAGGACTTCAGTTCTTGTTTATATATGTTTGTTTCTTTCTACTCTTTGGCTAACTGAAGTTTATGCTCTCTCACTTACCTAAACAAAATCATTCAAATATGGATTTGGTATTTTGGTGAGTAGCTTGCAAAGTTGCAATGTCAGTGTTATTGCACCCTCCATGTGTAACCTTTTTAAAACCATTTATTGAATTTGAATTTGGTAGCTCCAATAGAGATCAAGCTCATCAACCTTCACTAAAGAGACAGGTTTGATTGTCCTTTTGTTATTAATTTAAGACATGCGGCTTATGTACCCAGATAATGACCTCAACTTCACTCTCCAACATCATAATGCTTATGTGTGAAGCATAATTGCACTTAAATATGGCTGTCCTTTTCCAGGTTTTACTCTTTAAATATGGTTAAGCCTATCTTTATGAATCTCTCCATAGGATTGGTCTACTTTATATGCAAATTGGTAATCTTTCTGCACCACATTTTTAACAATTTCATACTGACACACACACAGGTCCAAATCAAGCACCATTAGGTGAATCAGTCTTGTAATTTGTTTTTTGTCACAAGACTCACAATTCACAAATCTGAATTTGTTACAGAGAGAAGAAGGATAAGATATTATTGATTAATAAAAAACAAGTACCAAGGAGATCCCTGCAAGATACAACAATCTGAGTTTATACAACAATTTGTTAATATAACTCAATTAGCCGAGTTTCAACTATCAAATTTTAAATAAGCTATAGAAAATCTCTTGTTTCCACATTAAAAAGTTTCATCTTTTTTGTTCTTTCTTACCTCACAACTTGGAGGTAAAAAGTTCAACCCTGCTTGAAGCTACTCCAATACGATCTTATCCGGTAATATAGATTTGAAAATCTGTCGTACCCCAAGAATTAGTCGATTACTTTAAGAAGTTCGGCCATCCCGATTATTAAAAAGAAAGAAAAAAACTATGAAAGCCATTAGTTCCCACAGTGGGGGGTGGGCATGTCCAGTCCATCTGAATTAAAGACTAGTGGGGTGTCCTTGCTCCTTACAACAAACTTCTCTCATCCGGTACAACTCTGGCAGGTTGGTAGTGGACACAGACTTAGTGGACTGTCCTTCCAAACAGTAATTATTCCTTTTTTTAATGATTTTAATCTTGTGAAAAATTAGCTTGAAGTTTTCATTACTCAAATAAAAAAAAAAAAAGGATTTGGTTTGATTTTGTTGCAAACAAACCAAAAGGTGTGGACTATGTGGCTCATTTACTGACCTGGTTAATTAATTTTTACATTAAAAAAATGCCTCATGACAAAAGATGAATAATTGCATTTACAAATATTTGCAAGCACCAGGTGCTGCATTACAACAATTGGTCGTCCAATTATTTGCATGGGTCCAATAAAAAAAAAGAAGAAGAAGAAATAGTCAATATAACTTCACTACTTCAAGCAATTGCATGAAAAAAATAGTTTTGAAAATTTTTTTTTTTTAAAATATTTAAAAAACTTAAATTTCTTAATTACTAATAAAAAATTATACTGCACATTTTCATGAATGTGTAGTGCTATGCAAAAAAAATAAAGGATTGGACTAGAATGCATTTTGGTCTGATTTTTTTTTTTTTTTTTTTTTTTTTTTTGAGAAAATCAAGTATTTTTCTTGAGTTAATGGAAAAAATTTGCATTATATGAAAATTTACTCAACGCAAATTTTCACGGTGTCCAGCAGCGGAAGAAATGGGTGCACAGTAGTAAGTAAGATTTAATAAAAATTATTATTTGTTCCCATCTTTCTGTCACCGATTGTCTCGCCCCTTCGATCTCGGCACTCGGCAGCAGCAATAACAAAATTGAAAATCTTTCTTAAATTCTTCTTCTCGTAGTCATTTTTCTTCTCTTTTTTTCTCAATCCCTTCTCTAGCTCAAAAGTAAATTAGGGTTTTTGAGCTTGTTTGGATGCTTCTGATTCATCAGATCCCGAACTGCGCAACCTCTGTGCACCATAATTCATCCTTGTAAGCTTTTCTTTTTCTCTCTATCTCTACCTCTTATTCTTCTGTTAGTGGGATCTTCGTTTCAGTGTGTCGATTTGTCTTCCTTCGATGGCTTCCGCTGGGAATCCAAATCAGCCTGGACAGTTCGACATGCAAAAGCTGTTCAAACCCTCAAATACTTCCACTTCACCAAACCCTAACAATCCGAATCCATCTCCATACCCTCAAGCTTCTTACCCTACACCCCCTTCTTCTTATCCTCCACCCACAGGTCCTTTCTCCTACCCTCCTCAGACTTCCCCATTTCATCACCACTATATCCCTTACCCACAAGACCAACAACTTCCTAACGTGCACCATCAGAGGCCTATATCTTATCCTACACCACCTCTACAATCTCCTACCCACCTTTCCTCTCCAAATCCTAACCCTAGCGCCAGATTAATGGCTCTACTAACTTCAAATCCTTCTTCTAGTGTTGAATTACCGTCATCCACGATTCCTTCGCCTCCAGTACCTTCATCATCATCATCATCTGGAACTTCTGAATATATGATGCCTGTGAACCCTCCGATCATCCCATCAGCTCCCCCGGTTAACATGGCGATCCAGCCATCGACCCCGGTGCGGTTGCCGAGCAGTAAACCTCCTAGGGGGCGCCATTTGACGGGGGATCATGTGGTTTATGATGTTGACGTTAGGGTTCCGGGTGAGGTCCAGCCGCAGCTTGAAGTCACCCCTATTACCAAGTACGGTTCAGATCCTGGGCTTGTTGTGGGCCGTCAGATAGCAGTTAGTAGGACATACATTTGCTATGGTTTGAAGATGGGGAACATTCGCGTTCTTAACATAAATACTGCTTCGAGAGCTTTGCTTCGAGGGCACAAACAGGTTAGCTTCTTCTTGCAAGATGATTTGATTTATTGTTGTTGTAATCGATCATTATAGATTGGGAATTGAATTAAGGATTTCAGTCTTATTTTATTTACTTGACATATAATATGGTTGAGATATTTGTAATGGGCTAAAGGTTGTAATGCTGTTGAACCAGAGCACTACTTTGTAATTAATAGAAAAGTTCAGTTAAATCATTTATAGCTACTGTTTCTTCATTGATCTGAGAATACAAACATCAACAGTAATACAATAACGCTTTAGCAATCCAGCAAGTCAATAGGGGATCCCCTTGCTGTAGACCTCTAATGTTCTTAAAGAATACAGAGGATGAACTGTTGATCAAAACCAAAGTCGAGCTACATTTGGTAGTCCACTCCACTCTCTCTAGTTAACAGGGAATTCCATCCTTCTTATTCATAGAGTCGTTTACCTTTTCCATATCAATTCAAAGCACAATTCCTAGCACCTTTGATTTCCTACAAGAGTCAATGCATGTGTTTGCAACCAAAACACATTCCAAGATTTCTATTGCTCCCACAAATCCGCCTTGAACCTGAGAAATATGAGATTGAAGCACATATTTCAAATGGTTAGCTAAAAAGTCGCAACTATCTTGTATGTCAAATGACTCAAACCCAAAAGACTGATAGGTCTAACGTCTTTCATCTCTTCAATCCCCTCTTCTTTTGGTATATGAGCAAACAAAAAGTGCAGTTCAAGTGGAAGTCTAAACAAATAGCACAATTTCCTTCATTAAAAAAAAAATTAGCACAATAGAAATCATCGAATATAGGCATGAGCTCATCCGAGAGGAAGTGCCAACATGATAGCATCTTTATTGATTCCTGATGTATATATTTTTTGCATTGGTTTTTGCTTCTCTTTCCTTTTCTGATTACATTATTCCCTCTCTTTCCTTTTATATATATATATATTCTCAAACTCTATGAAAGTGCATTCATGTTTTACAAAGTTTTATTCCCTCACCCAAATTCGCTAATCGACTTATACTCTATTTCCTATCAGAGGGTGACGGATATGGCTTTCTTTGCTGAAGATGTGCATCTATTGGCAAGGTACTGAAATTCATATCGCCTGAAAAACTAAATTTTAAGTTCATATGTTACTTGGAAAAGATGCTTACGTGTTTTTGTGCAGTGCAAGCATAGATGGAATGGTTTTTGTATGGAAGATTAGCGAAGGTCCAGATGAGGAAGATAAGCCACAAATTACAGGAAAAATCATTATTGCCATTCAGATAGTAGGAGAGGGACAGTCAATACATCCACGAGTTTGTTGGCACTCCCACAAACAAGTAATGTTATGCTTTTAATTTGTATTTTTGAAACAATAGTTGTTGTTTAATTCCCTTTGCATATTATGCAGATGTCTTAATGATTTATTTATCAACATTGTTTAACAGGAAGTTTTGGTTGTTGGGATTGGTAACCATGTGCTGAAAATAGATACAACGAAAGTTGGAAAAGGTGAAACGTTTTCAGCTGAGGAGCCTCTTAAGTGTCCTGTTGACAAGCTGCTTGATGGTGTCCAATTGGTTGGTAAACATGATGCAGAAGTAACTGACTTGTCAATGTGTCAGTGGATGACCACTCGCTTAGCTTCAGCGTCAACAGATGGCACGGTTTGTATTTATAATTATTGTTCTTTTTGCCTTTTCTACTCTCAATTTTTTTGGTGGTTGTACATAAATTTGTGTTTGATGTGTAAGGCATGTTCTTATTGAGTGGGTGCTTGAATGCATATGCTAAAGTCTTTCTGTATTTTTCCTTAGTTAGTGATCCTGAAATTCAATTTAGTTCCCTCTTGTGTTGGGACATTAACTGTCTATATCAAATTCTTGCCTTGATTATGTAAGTAAAAAGTTGACAGGATAAGCTCTTATAAAATTAAAAAAGAAAAAGAAAGTTGGCTCGATAAATTATTGACATAAGGTGGAAGTTCTATGTGAGGAGAGGGTCCACCGTTTTCTTTTGATTGGAACGACTTTCACTTCTAAAGAAGGAAATGAGAGAATCTGCTTTTTTGGGTGCAACTGTGGATCTAGACTTCATTATTTAGTATATTTATTATTTAGTAATGCTAGTATACTACCTCATAGAGACCGTTTCTTACTTTTAAAGGTTAGATTGGCTTCTTGGAAGCTATATTTAGTATTGGCATGAGTTAAACTTATGGCAAGAGGGAATTAGCTGGGTGGTATATACTTCTTTAGAATACTCTCTCCTACTACTGAGGTATTCTTTAAGAAAATTCTCCCTCAAGTGAGGGATTTATCTTGATAGTTTAAGACATAAGTTGAGATCTTACTAACGTTATTAAGGGTTAAACCACTTATTCGCCTTTTGAGCTCATGTTGACTTCTTTGAAAGAACCGACAAAATATATCTTTGAAACAAAAGATGAACCTGCATCCCAAAAGGTTAGAATTATCAATAAGTTCTTTTACTACGAAGTGTAGATGTTTGACAATACTTACATTAATTACTTGGTCGAAAGTGATTTTTTTTTTTTGATAATTAATATTGTTTTTTAGTTGAAAAAACGTGATTTTCTACCTTTTTAAATGATAAGTAAATGGATTCATGCTAATAGCATTTTTGAACTTCTTATTTGGCTGTGATAAACTTATCTTTGTTCCTTTTTTCTTTGTGTGTGTTGTCTTTTAAGTTTTTAATATATTGTTCTTTATTTCTTCCTCTCTTGTATTATAGAGAAATGAAGCGTATTTTTTATGCCTTGTTTTATGACCATCTTGTGCAACAGGTAAAGATATGGGAAGACCGTAAAGCATTACCTCTTGCTGTACTGAGGCCTCATGATGGTCAACCTATCAACGCAGCTACATTCTTGACCTCACCTCATCGTCCTGATCATATTATTCTTATCACTGCGGTATGTCTTTCATCATCCTTCTATCTCTTACATATTGTTTCTAATCATGCTTTATCGGTTTGGATATAGAATGTTTTATGAGGTAATTATGAAGTAATTTTCTTTATGTTGTTTGGTTATAATATGTCTACAATATTCCAACGGTCTAAACGTTAAACCATTTGAATTCTTTTACGAAGATTGAGTTACAAATTGGATATACTGACATTCTTTTGAATGTGGTTTGCAGGGGCCACTAAATCGGGAAGTAAAGCTATGGTCCTCAGCTGGTGAAGAAGGATGGCTACTGCCTAGTGATGCTGAATCATGGCAATGTACCCAGACGTTGGACTTAAAAAGTTCTACTGAACCCAGTGTAGAGGACGCATTCTTTAATCAAGTTATTGCCTTGCCCCATGCAGGGCTCATTTTGCTTGCAAATGCCAAGAAAAATGCTATATATGCAGTGCACATTGAATATGGTCCATATCCGGCAGCAACTCGTATGGATTATATAGCGGAGTTTACTGTCACTATGCCGATTTTAAGTCTTACAGGAACAAGTGACACCTTACCCGATGGCGATCATGTTGTTCAGGTTTATTGTGTCCAAACACAGGCTATCCAACAATATGCCTTGGACTTGTCTCAGTGTTTACCACCACCGCTGGAGAATGTGGGATTAGAGAAGACAGACTCCAATGCTTCTCGTACATTCGAAACTTCCAATTCAGATGGGGTTGCTGCTTTGGAGCCATCACAGAGAAGTCCAGTCCTTGAGATGCCTGTAGGAAATGCAGCTCCGAAACAAGTTATAGTGGTAAGCAGCCCCGAGATTGCACCAGCAGCTAGATATCCCGTAACCTCAGGAACTTCTGATGTTTCTAGATTGCATGAACTGGCTACCTCGGGTATGGAATCTAAGCAGGTTGTTTTGCCACCAGCAACTTCCATTGCTGACAGTGTTCGAGTTGCATCCCCTCCTCTTCCTTTAAGTCCGAGGTTGTCTGGAAAACTATCTGGTTTCAGAAGTCCATCGAATAGCTTCGAGCCAAGTTCTCCATGCAGTGATCGTGGTGTCGACCAATCAGTACTTGATTATTCTGTTGACAGGAGAGTGGACACTGTTCCTCCAAACATGCCTGATGTTCCTTCATTGGATGACAATTCTAGGAAGGGTGGAAACAAAGTTGTGCAAACTGAAATTTCTATGGCTCCGAATCCTCCTATTGTGTTCAAACACCCAACCCATCTAATAACTCCGTCAGAGATACTATCTAGGGCTGTTTCATCCTCTGAGACTACTCAGTTTACTCAGGGTATAAAAGCAGGAGAGGCAAAGATTCAAGATGTGGTTGTCAACAATGATGTGGAGAATGCTGAGGTGGAGGTTAAAGTTGTGGGTGAGGCTGGATCAGATCAGCATGATGTTGTGGACCGTCAGAGTGAACCCTATACTCCCGTTGTAGAGAGAAAGGAGAAATCCTTTTGCTCCCAGGCTTCTGATCTTAGTGTTGAGATGGCCAGAGATTGTTGTGCTTTGTCCAATGAAACACCAAGTCTTGAGTCTCGACAAGTTGGTGATGCTGGTGTTGCCGAGGCACTAGATCGGCCTTCAAATTCTGTTGAGGAAGATGCCCAAGATGCTTCAAAAGATATGCCTGTAAAGGTTTCTGAGTCGGCTATGTTGACATCAGTTCCACAACCTTCCGCCTTGGCAACAAAAGGGAAGAAACAGAAGGGGAATAACTCTCAACTATCTGGTCCATCATCTCCTTCTCCAAGCCCATTCAATTCCACCGATTCTTCAAATGAGCCGGGAAGCAGTTCAAGTGTCCCTTCTATGGAGACTGCTTTTTCTCAGGTTTTGGCTATGCGGGAGACTCTCAATCAGGTAACTTTTTTTTTTGTCTTTGGAGTTGCAGGCAGCTGGTCATCGTGTGTTTGTGTGCTGCTATCATCATCATATATGCATTATTAAGTTAGAACATGCACAAAACATAGGGGTACCTACTTTGGTGGTGATGTTGATATTTGGTGTACTAGAAACCAAAAAGGCAACACCTGCGCCAAGGATTTTTTTCATGTTTCTATAGCCTTTTGTTATGTGAAAAGCATCAAATAAGCTGTTTGTATGTATCTGTATTTGTTCCCCCCAACTAACTATTTCCTACTCTTTCAGCTAATGACCATGCAAAAAGAAATGCAGAAGCAGATGACTGTGATGGTGGCTGCCCCGATCTCCAAAGAATGTAAAAGAATAGAATTATCTCTAGGCAAGAGCATGGAGAAAAACAGTAAGGCCAACACTGATGCTCTATGGGCACGATTTCAAGAAGAGAATGCAAAGCATGAGAAGTTAGAACGAGACCGTATGCAGCAGATAACAAGTGTGATCACAAACTGTATGAACAAGGACTTGCCTGCCATGTTAGAGAAAACGTTGAAGAAAGAACTAGCTTCAGTAGGACAGTCCTTAGCTCGTCTCATTACTCCAGCTGTGGAAAAATCCATTTCTTCAGCTATCACCGAGTCATTTCAGGTTTGGGTTTTGAGGCTTACGAATTTATAGGTGTTTTCCTTGATGTTTTTCTTACTGGAATCGTATTGTGCTTGTTGTGCAGAGAGGGGTTGGAGACAAGGCAGTGAATCAACTGGAGAAGTCAGTTAATTCTAAACTTGAAGCTACTGTTGCTAGACAAATTCAAGCACAATTCCAAACTTCCGGAAAACAAGCTATTCAGGTATGTGCAAGTTCTTTATGGATGAAGTATATAGTATGAGCAGACTTAGATTATTGTTTAATTTCCATCGTGACTTCCTTAATGTATTGTTACTCTTAGGGGTTTGAATACTCAAAATGCAATTTCATTTTATGTTACAACGGGTTCCTTCTCTTCAATGGATCTTTAAGGGCCTACATCTAACCATTATCTGTGGCCTAACCGACTTGCCTTATAAGGTACAGGAACTATTCAAAAGAAAAAGCTTCATTTCGTGAAGCCTAAGACACGGTTATGGATACTGGATACCCCATTTAATATGTTGATACCATGTTTTAAACTCTTTGAACTGAAAGGCGAAATATCATTTCTTATTGTTCAGATAATGCCAAATATAATAGCGCATAAGTTAGTGAAATGCATTAAGTATGCTATAAATTGTAATACTCATTTATATTTTCTATTAACAAGACAATCAAGGAAGGTGTTAGGAGTGAAGAAAATAACAATTGCACAACTGGATATCCAAAATGCCGTCGCAAAAGTACACTCTCTGGTATCTGGTACTGCCGTTCTGGCTTTGTTATTCTAGTGTCAAAATGGATGCAGCAGGAATGTCACATGTCCGGGTATCATAACCAACTAGACTATTGGTCTATCATAATTGAGCAAAAGTGATTGTTTCAGACCTTGTGGTTGTTTGTCCACCTCATAAAGTGCTTGCCAGTATGTTGCATATGAATCCACCTTCCTTTTGGTTTCTGCTCGTAGTGCTTGATGGTGCATATCCCTGTGATTCATTTCAAAGGGTGATAATACTTCCTGCTTTATATTAAACAACAAGACAAAAAAAGAGAAAAAAAAAAAGAGAAGGAAAAAGGAAATCAGGACTTTCCTGGTTCCATTTGGTGTTTGTAAAACCTGATGATGCGTCGACCAAATTTACTTTACGATTGTTTCTTTTGGTTGGTTCAATCATTAATGAGATGAAAAGTACCTGTTTTATGTAAATATAGGCAATTTTATGTGACCTAATTATCTAGACTTGGGGATCCTTTTGTGCAGGATTCGCTAAGGTCTAGTTTGGAAGCTTCTGTGGTTCCTGCGTTTGAGATTTCATGCAAAGCCATGTTTGAGCAAGTTGATACTGCATTTCAGAAAGGGATGGTTGAACATACATCTGCTGCTCAGCAGCAATTCGAGTCTACGCATTCTCCTTTAGCACTTGCTTTGAGGGTATGTTACCTACTGTATTATATTAGAAGTAGGTCTTCTTTGGCTTTTGATATCTCAACATTTTGTTTCTGATATTGCTTCGACATATTTACTTGTTTGAAATGCGTCGCATGGTGAGATATGCGATTAGTTTTCATGCAAATTAACCTAAAAGACTTGATATTTTCAATATATGTTTTTTATTTTGGCTGCCTCAAGTTTTCAAAGAAATAGGTACTAAAATTCGATCTTGCTAGAAATTTGGGAAGATGAAATTGATGGTATTTTTACAATGTAACCTCCAGTTGTCTGACACACCACGTTAACATGACAATTTGTCCGCACTGGGGTGTTTTACCAATATATGCAAATGCAAGTATGCACAGTTTGTGACATATAGATATTGGTTAGTAACTACTAGTAAGATGTAGTATACATATAACAAACAGACTACCGAGTCAGTGCATCTGCCTACGTTACGAAGTATGTAATATATAGACCAATCTATTAAATGTTGTGATTGCAGGATGCAATTAATTCAGCATCATCAATGACTCAAACCCTTACCGGAGAGTTGGCTGATGGCCAGCGCAAGCTCTTGGCTCTTGCTGCTGCAGGAGCAAATTCAAAAGCAGTAAATCCCTTGGTTACACAATTAAGCAATGGACCTTTGGGTGGTCTTCACGAAATGGTATGTGCTCAACTCATATTTAGCTAGTTTCTTTCAAAGATACTGTGGGTTCCTACCTTTTCTGAAGAAGAGTATCTAGATGTTGAATGTGATTAGCATTTTTGAGGGAATTGCTTTGATATTTTTGAATTTAGCAAGCCTAGTATCTGCGACAGGTTGAGGTGCAATTGGATCCAACCAAAGAGCTATCGAGATTGATATCTGAACAAAAATTTGAAGAAGCGTTTACTGGAGCCTTGCAAAGAAGTGATGTGTCAATTGTATCCTGGTTGTGTTCTCAGGTGCGTTTGCATTTCCTTGTATATATGGGAAATAACTCGTTGAATATCTTTAGGATTTTGACAGTCTTACACTAAAAGCTGAACTCGCGAGCACAAAATATTACTTGTTTTTGGCTTCTTTTTTATTCATCAGTCTTTTACTAGACGTTCGTCTGGAAGTTCTCCCTACCCCTTGTCACTTACGCGCCTCTTATCTGCCTCGCTTATTATTTTATAGTTGAAGGGTGTTTAAATTGACTTATTTATTTGTTCTTCAACCTTTGCTCGTTTTTTGTTTTTATTTATCAGGTTGATTTACAGGGGATTTTGGCAATGGTGCCTCTTCCTCTGAGCCAAGGTGTTCTGCTGGCTCTTCTCCAGCAATTGGCCTGTGATATCAATAAGGAGACGAGCCGTAAGTTGACATGGATGAGGGATGTGGCTGTTGGGATAAACCCAGGAGATCCAATGATCGCAGTCCATGTACGGCCGATATTCGAGCAGGTCTATCAGATACTGGGCCACCATCGTACCCTACCCACCACCACTGCAGCTGATGCGTCCAGCATTCGTCTTGTCATGCATGTCATCAACTCAATGTTAATGAGCTGTAAATGATTTCTTCAACTATAGTGTGTGTAGAATTATGGTAGAGACCTTTGGTTTGTATAGAGAAAAACGAAAAAACAAAAAATAGGAACATCTACAATGAAGGGTTCATTGGTGGTGAAGTTGATGTGTTGATCATGTAAATTAGGTTTAATCCGAGTTGTTCTAGGGTTTTTTTGTAAACCTTTTTTTAGTTTAAGTTATTTTTGGTTTTTCTTTAAGTTGGACATGTTTGTGTTTTGTTTCTGGTAGCAGGTGAGCTAATCTTGTAATGTTTATGAGAACCCAACAATGTGCAGAAAGAATACTATAAGAAATTCTTCATTTGTGATATAGATGCCCAACTTTTTATTTTTTTCATTCTACACCCAACTTCTTGTTACACTCTCCAAGGGTGGATCAAGGACGACCCAGCTTTTTATATATATATTTTCAGTTACCTACATTAAAAGCTTGTGTGTAAACATTTAGGGCCATTTTTTTTTTCAAATAATCTCTTTAACGGGATCGCAATCCATATTCTTCGTTTTTTTCCCTCTGAGCGTCGGAGGGGCCGGTTAAAAAATGTTCTTAGTTTTAAAATACCTTCGGAGCGGGAGTGTTGGAGCGTAGTTCGGAGCGGGTGCGCGAGATTCCGGAGCGGGAGCGTCACCCCTATACCAAGGTTTTGGTTAGTAAGGGATGGATCTTATTACACAGTTTTTTTTTCCATAGCCCATAACCAACTCAATTAGTTTTAGAAGGTTACAAGTTAAGAATTCATTTGTATTAGAAGTTTTAGAATTGCATTGTGAGAAAAATATTTTCATTAAAAAATTAACCTGTGTGCTTGATTGATTTTTTGCGTTATGGGGAAAGATATAAGCAATCCCATTTAACACAGAGTCTTAAACATTTTGAAATCAATGCTGGACTCAACTATTAGTAATAAGTATGGTACCCACACCTCCATAGAAAAAAAAAAAAAAAAAAAAAAAACCCAAAAATAAAAATAATATTTGACTTTTTTAGAGCGTAGAAAAACTAAAAATATAACGGAATTTTTTTTTTCTTTTTAAATATTAAGTAATTATATGAGGTTCCATTGTTTATTTAGACTCTTAAAAAGACTTTTTAGCTCTCTAATTAATTTGTATTATTAGGTTGACTAAATTAAATAGTTTTCAACAGTCCTACATAATTAGTACATTGCCACGTTCTCCAGCGTCTGCCATGTTCACCTGTTTTGGCCGATGACTTGCCGTTCATCATTTCCTTCGGGGATTCGACCCAATAACATAGTTCCATGACGGCCCAGCTTGGCCCAATTTACTTGCCGTTCATCATTTCTTGCTTGATACCAAATAGTTTCTTAATATTTAGAGTAATGCTTGGGCGACATAAAAAATTGACCCAAAAGCTGTCCCAACAGATTTTTTTGGATATGAAGATCTACTAGCTCAAAAGATGGTGCAAAAAATCAACTCTTAGATCTTCTTTTATATCTGGGTGGCAAGGGGGTGTTGTAAACGGGGATGAATTTGGTTAGTTTCATTGGAACTAATAAAAAAGGTGTATTGGATAATGTACATGATGTACGTACTTCATTACAAGGAAGACAGAGTATAATAATTAATGAATATCCCTTTAGATTCAAATATGATTAGATTCATTCATAGTACAACACAACCAGATGGATGCCATGCCAACAATTCTCTTTTTTTATTTTCTTATAAAAAAAAATAAAAAAAAACTCTCTATTATCTTTCTTTTTTAGATTCCATNGTTACACTCTCCAAGGGTGGATCAAGGACGACCCAGCTTTTTATATATATATTTTCAGTTACCTACATTAAAAGCTTATGTGTAAACATTTAGGGCCATTTGTTAAGAATGAATTCATTTGGATTAGAAGTTTTAGAATTGCATTGCATTATCGTCATAAGAGCTGTGTGCTTGATTGATTTTTTGCCTTATGGGGAAAGATATCAGCAATCCCATTTAAGACGAAGTCTTAAAACATTTTGAAATCAATGCTGGACTCAACTATTAGTAATAAGTATGGTACCCACACCTCCATAGAAAAAAACACGTTCGAACATGTACCGTTGATAACCACAGCACATCTAAGCAGAGATGGCGATTGAAAATACTGTAATTTTTTTCGTTTTTAACATTCACATATGGTAAAAATTTACAATGGCGTCAGAGGATTCAAAACAAAAAAAGAAGAAAAGAACCCGAATCTAAAAACTCCGGACGCTAAAAATGCTTCCGAGCTTTGTTGAAGATAATTAAAACCCCACCCCCGTCAAATGCTCATGGTCATTCATTCATCTAGTTTTTTAGTGTGTTCATCTCAGCGTTGATCAGACTCGGTCGGTTCGAAATTCGGTGTAAATGCGGCGCAAAATTAAGCAATCTCAAACATCCAATCAGTGAGCGCCACGTTGGACGTTGAGAAAAGAAAACCCCCCTTCCGCAAGAAACTAATTAGATCTCGTCATCAACTATGACCTACCTACCTGTAATTACCAGCATTGATCGGTTTCCCACCTTCTCGTCTGAGTCTGACCCACAAACCCACCAGATGACGACGACGACGACGACGACCTGTTCCCAAACCTCCTAATTCCGGCGGCGCCAATCGAGAGATCATAACGAGCCCTAGCCGTCGGATCAGATAACGTTGTATATGCTTTGTGTATCTCCATGAAATCACGACTATCGGATTCCGATGTAGCCGCATCAGGATGAATCCTCTTGGCTAAGCTTCGGTAAGCGGTTTTTATCTCAACAGGGGAAGCAGTTTCTTTGACCCGAAGGATCTCGTAGAGGTTCGCCGGTTTCTTATTAAGAACATTGACTTTCGGAATGGTCTCAGCGAAGGCATGAATAACTGTAAATCTTTTAGGATTCCGACTGGGAAAAGACATCGATCGCTGATAATTAGTGGTTCTGCAGGAGGGGGAGGACAAGGGGCTTTCCGGAGAGAGTTGTAGTGAGTTTCCGGTAGATAGAGTTCCGATTCCCAACATTTGAAGACTTTTTTAGGTTTTAGAGAGAGAGAGAGAGAAAGAAAGACTTTCAGAGGACAACAGATATACGGTGTTTGAGAGAGAAAAAGAGAGAAGCTTTTATAAAGGCCAGGAGGTAAGAGAGAGAGAGAGAGAGAGAGAAAAATTGGATTTTTTTGTTTTTGTTTTGGTTTTTTAAGGAGACAGAGAGAGAGGCAATGGGCGCCTGCCCTGGTTTTCTAGGCTTATAGCACGCGGTTCGGTGACACCGAGATGTGGGGGGGTCTACTCTAGACGAGAAAGAGAGAGAGAGAGAGAGAGAGAGAGAGAGAAAGGGTGAGACTCGTGGGGGAGAACGTATTGACCATCTCTGAGTGATTTTAAAGAGGTAGAGTGAGATCATGTCACATGTGGCGATGTAACATTGTAGGGTAACAGTTAAGAGAGAGAGAGCTTCTAGAACCTTTTTTTTTTCGCATAAATACCCCTCATTCATTAATTTCATTTTGGATTTTGTCAACGTATGCCCTAAGGCCGCATGATTAGCTTTCAGGTTTTGTATTTTGTTTAGTTTTTTTTTAAGATTGTCTAAATAGGCTGATTTTTAGATATGTATGTTATTTATACTATTTGAATTATATTTAAAAAAAATCAGGTCAATCAAAGACCTCTAACACCTTTAACATTAAATTTAGACTTTAATAGTGAATGAATGACTGACATTTAAAGTGATTTGTTTGGAGTGTTAGATATTTTTGATTGAGTTGATTTTTTTGTGGACATCTTATAAATAATGATAATATTATGTATACAAAAATTCAGCAGATTTTAAAAACAACCTTATCACATTAACAAGACCCCATTTTAGGATACCAAACTCTTTATGAGTTACGATCATCTCCCCGTGGGCCCATATCTTAGATATTTTATATAACAGTATTATAGTCATATGACGTAAAAGCTTAAAACTAGAGCGCTGCTGTTTGGCCCTCCCATCTTACAAAACAAATGCCAGATGCTTATGTGGCATGGTGGGTCCCACTGCCACATAAGTTGGAAACTCCTCAAAATACTTTTGGGAGGGGATAAGTGGTGGGTCCTACCCTGCCACATAAGCTTTCTGGCATTTGTTTTGTAAGATGGGAGAGCCAAAAAGCTTTATTGTTAAAACTATCACCGGACTGTTTTTTAAACATTAATTACTATCAGCTGTGCTAGTTGACACATGCATCATCTTAGACCCGTTACGCACAAAGATCAATTTGTTGTCCAGTTGTTGTAAGGGATGGGATGAAATGGCCCTCGGTCCTGTGTCTATAGTGTGACCCAACCATGAAAAATGGTTATCTGATTTTTTTTAGGGAGGATAATTTCTTGATCATGTATTAAAAATCAACTTTTTCTAAGCCGCAACCATATATCTCGATCAGTACAGATGACTAGTAACCTGTTGGGCCCAAGCAGATTATATTCCTACAAAATTTATACGTTGTAACTGATAATACGTACGTACCAACAACAACAACTACCAACTGAAGCTAACTAAGCTCATCAGAAAGTATTTTACAGGTTGGAAGATTCTAATAAATCAATCAGATAAAGATAGAGAAAGAGAGAGAGAGAGAGAGTGTGCTTCAATTTTTGGACAAGTGTCCTATTAGAAACTAGACCCCCTTTAACCATTTCTGACATAGACATTTGTTGCAAATTTCGTCGTCTCCTCTTCACCAAAAATTAAGAGCCTTCCTAAACTCCAACCAACAACTACTACTACAACAAACAAAAAAAACAAAACAAAACTTCTAGAAGGATAACAACTATCTGTGGGTGGTGAGCCTAATCTGTGGCTTCTAGTGGGCTGTTGGACTAGGAGGTCATACTCATATATAGCACGTGAGAGCAAGTACTATGGTATTCTAAAATTTAATTTTTTGAGCCTCAAATGAAAGTTAGAGGGAGGTTCAAGTACTAAATGTGAGCTTCCAAAATTTGGGGTGAATTGGTGGGGCGATACACCCAATGAAGGGCGACATGGGTGTGTCGCCCATTTTTTTTTAAATAAAATAAAATTAGTATTTGAGAGATGGAGGGAGTGAAGGGCGACACCCCCTCCATCGCCTATTTTTTAAGTTTTAAAATAAACTATTTTGTTGTATAAAAATTTATGTATGTTTAGATACACCAAGCTTATAAGGCCCACTCGTATACGATCTAATAGCTGATATTTAGTGAGGTGGTTTTCCTCACTATGTCGATCTTCCTCACAAAAAAACATCTCATTTTAAAACTTCTAACCCCATCAAAAGTTGACTCTTTTTATAGCCGTTATTCTCACCGTTAATTTTCAATCGATTTCGGATTAATTTTTGAAAGGGTTAAAGCTTTAGAATGGAGTGGTTTTTTGTGATGATGATCTACATGGTGAGGAGAACAACCGTATTAAATATCAACAATTGGATAGTATCCGATTGGGCCTCAGAAACTTGGTGTATCGAAACATACATAAATTTTTATATAACAAAAAAAATTTAAAGCTTTGAAAAAGGGGGCGACGGCCCCACACTCCCTCTATTGCCCAAACATAATTTATTTAAAAAAAAATAATGGGCGACTGAAGGAGTATTGCCTTTCACTCCCTCTATTGCTATTTGCTCCCTCTTTCGCCCTCCAATCTATCTGTTGATCCCTCTTTCCTTCAATTTCATCTCCATATATGAGGCTGAGTGTAAGAGTTGAGGGGCGATTACTTCTTACCTTTATCCCTCAGACCTCTCCAATTTAGAGGAAAGAGGGAGACATAATACTTGCTCCGAGAAAGGTTTCTAGAAGCTAATTAAAACCCAGCTCTTATTTTGCTTTATGCTTCACAAAGCTTAGCACAAAGAGGAGGATAGTACAGAATTTGGGGGGTCCCATTTTTGCTTATTGGGTATCAATAAAAATTAGTAGTGACTTAAAAGTCTTTTAGAAACCTTTTAAACTTTTTGTTCTCTAGTTAATGGGAGCCCACTACTATAAAGTGTAAGAGCTACCATTTCTCAATTAATTCTATTGAATTTGGACAATTCTAAATTGTCCTTGACGTAATAATCAAATCAAAACGCCTTTAACTAAAAGCAAAACAAAATAATATTAAGAAATTAAATTAAAAAAATAATATTTGAGAAAATGGTGACGGTTAGGTTTCACAGAAATAATATATATACTCCAATTTAATATGAAAATATTTTTTTATGTATAATCGATAAAGAATATTTTTCCTCAAAAAAGAAATAATATCCACCATGTGAAAAGGATACTTTACTCTGTTCCCCCAAATGATTTGAGTTTGGGTTTTAGGTATTAATTTTACTTATTAATCGATTCTCTAATCACAACTTGAAACTCAAATTGATGCAATAATTCATTTTATTTTTAGCAAAACTCTAATGATTTAATTGGACGAAGGATTTTAAGTAGGGATTTAGTAGGGATCAAGAATTTAATGAAAACATATTTAGATTTATAACTAGTTTTATATCAAATATCTAATTCCTACAAAATCCTTACTTAAAATTTTTCATCTAAACAAACTATAAGTTTAATCTCATTTTATTTCAACCTCCATCTACTTTAGAGACATGATTGTTACATATAAGAACCTCGTAATTTTGATTTTAGTCCCATTAAAATAAAAATAATAATTTACTGATCATTTATAATTTATAGTCTTCTTCTAAAAAATGTATGATTACACCCCATTTATGTCTCCTTAAACACTTAATTGTGGCTCCATAGTCAATTTTAAGCCCATAAACAACATGCTCTAAACAGTTTTGCAATGTTCACTCGGGTAAAAGTTTTTTTCTTTATCGATTTTCTTTCTTTTATTTTATTTTTTTGGTTTATCCACACATACTAGAATGCCTGCCCGAAAAACAAGTTAACAATCTCTTAACTAAACAAGCTGATGCACTGAAAGAAACCTCAACATTGAGAGAGCCGGCAATTGGCAAAAAAAAAAATCACAGCCCCACGTTGCAAAATGAGTTTAAACCAAAATATGAAAATAATATTTGACTTTTTTAGAGCGTAGAAAAACTAAAAATATAACGGAATTTTTTTTTTCTTTTTAAATATTAAGTAATTATATGAGGTTCCATTGTTTATTTAGACTCTTAAAAAGACTTTTTAGCTCTCTAATTAATTTGTATTATTAGGTTGACTAAATTAAATAGTTTTCAACAGTCCTACATAATTAGTACATTGCCACGTTCTCCAGCGTCTGCCATGTTCACCTGTTTTGGCCGATGACTTGCCGTTCATCATTTCCTTCGGGGATTCGACCCAATAACATAGTTCCATGACGGCCCAGCTTGGCCCAATTTACTTGCCGTTCATCATTTCTTGCTTGATACCAAATAGTTTCTTAATATTTAGAGTAATGCTTGGGCGACATAAAAAATTGACCCAAAAGCTGTCCCAACAGATTTTTTTGGATATGAAGATCTACTAGCTCAAAAGATGGTGCAAAAAATCAACTCTTAGATCTTCTTTTATATCTGGGTGGCAAGGGGGTGTTGTAAACGGGGATGAATTTGGTTAGTTTCATTGGAACTAATAAAAAAGGTGTATTGGATAATGTACATGATGTACGTACTTCATTACAAGGAAGACAGAGTATAATAATTAATGAATATCCCTTTAGATTCAAATATGATTAGATTCATTCATAGTACAACACAACCAGATGGATGCCATGCCAACAACTCTCTTTTTTTATTTTCTTATAAAAAAAAATAAAAAAAAACTCTCTATTATCTTTCTTTTTTAGATTCCATATAGTTTTTCAATTCATGAATCATTGTATCGACTTTTCTTTCCATCATATATAATATCTACCATAAGACAACCAGTATTAGCTGTGATGTACCCTTGCCTTGTGATGGTCAATTGGCTGGCTGTTGAGCTAAATCCATCATTATAGTTTGTACTAGTAGTGTGCAGTTGTAGTTTAGAAATCAAATAATCAATTTCAGGGAACCTAAGGTTGGTTTCTTGTCCATTAATGCTCATTGTGTCTAATCTTTTTATGTACAATTCTTGTGTGTTCGATGTATACCTGTAAAATGTCTTTTCTTCACAGCCATTTTACAAGTTGTCCATACATTAAAATCTGGCAATTTGCGAGGCTTCCAAACCCACTTATCTTCTGACCTGTAATCCTAATTCTACCCCTAAAGCTAGAAGAAATATCAAAGGATCCACACATCATGACATCAAAACAAAGAATCAAATAAATTTACACAGGAGAAGAAAATGAAAACGAAAAAGAGAATAGGGACGGAAGGATGAAGTGGTACCTTCTTGATTCACATGCTGGCGAACTGGAAAAGAGATCGGAGATGAGCATCAGATAGATGTTTGTGAAGTAGGGTAAGATGGGCTTTTGTGTTCTTTTTTTTTTTTCAACACCTGAGGCGTCTTCGGTCCTATGGGACTTAGAAGTTCAGCATGGTGAAACATGATTTTGTAGGCCTAAATGTTAATCAAAGCTGGGCCAAGCTTAACCCTAACTTTGATGGCCCAATGAAACACATACATGTATAATACAAAAAACTGGATTACATGTAATGCATACAAAGTTCCTGTCACGGGTATGCAATCCATTGAACTAAAAACGAGGATAACCAGCAGGGAATCTTCTAAAGGTGGGGTGGGTTCTTTTATCTGGGTGTCAATATATAACAACATTTGAACAAACAAATGAAACATAACCATCAAATGAAACATATGATAGAAACAAATCACTTCAGTGTAATACTCTAATTTGCTTTCACATGGCAGTGAGATATACTGACTGAACTGCAATGAGATGGTGAAGATTCATGTAACAGTCCAAATATTGGAATACGGAGCAGGTAATATGATTGCAATTAAATATGCTTCATAAGTAACATTAGAAAGAAAAAAAAATGATCAAGGATCGATAACTTATTATTGATGTGTAAAGGTGGCTTTTACACGTGAACAAACATTGCTAGCTAAACCAGCTTAATCCACATTTGCAAGCTCTTTTACGTTTGAAAAGTACATGTTTACCAAGACTGCAGGATAAAATGAATCGATGATCAAGCTTGATAGACATCAGGAAGCTGAAGACCAACACTTGCAGCAGATTTCCTAAGTGTCCTCGTCATTTCTTCTGATCTATCCACAGCGATGTTGTAAGAGAAGAGCAGGTCCTACACAACATTTTAGTAATTCAAAGGTCAGAATGCTAACATTTTTCTCTCTTAATTCCCCAGTATGACAAAATAGAAAACCAATACACTACAACAAGAAGAAATGGATGCCCAAGATTAAAAACTACCCTCGCGCAACTTAGGGCCTATCCACCTGATAAAATACATTTGAACCAATGGTAGAACCACATATTAGCCTGGGTTGGCCCTCCTCCGCCAGCCTTTTGAATTATCACTATCTTATAGCTTCAATCTTTTACAAATGAAGTAATCTTATGTCAAAATCCTAACTCAGCCCTCGCATCGAACAGAAGGATAGCGAAAGATGAAAAATAAATACTTGATATTATGAAATGGTGTCCTCTCATTGGTGCATGAAAGATCTAATCTAACTTCCATCCTCATGGTTTGACTTCCCTACTGAGTAAACAGAAGCTTTTCCCTTCTAGTCTGGCAGTTTCATTCCTTATATAATACGGTTAGCCCCTCGCAGCAAATCTATCCTATAGTCGCTTCTAGATTATATGAGAAATGCCCTGCTTGGTATGCAGGGAAAATTCGCATCTGCAGTTATTCCCGGTCAAATTGATAAATCAGCTGCTTGGTATGGTATTCCTCTGCTAGTTAGGATACCTATGGCCCTGTTTGTCCATGCAAACTACCACTACCACAGCTGTGGTAATTTGCATTCTGAAAATTTTCCCTGTATACCAAGCAGGGCCTAAGTGTTTAAATTGATTGTGATGAACAAACCTCTCCAAATGTCTATATGATCCTCAGAAGTTGAGCTATATATCTTAACGGCTTTGTTACTGATTCTCCTCAAGTTTGGTGAGTATAACACTAAAATCTCTATGTGACCCTAAACTTCCTCACATCAAATTATTTGAGTACTCATGGTTGCATTACCCAAATTTGAATCATTTGTGTGTTTTCCCATCTGAATGAAAGAACAAACTCTTGCAAGCATTTGGGTTTTTGGATGATCCCATTTCCCATTCCATGTATAGTGTCTAGAATTTCTAACAACCCCATGACTTTATAGTTTAAACAACCCATCATGTATAAATTACATACGAAAAATGAAATTCAGTCTTCNGTGTGTGTGGTTTGTTGTGCGTTCAGGAATCGAGTTGTCGAAACGTGGTCGACACCCACCAGCATTGTCTGCCGATTTTACGACGTGGAGCAGGCGTTTGTGGTTCCCATCCTAACCACATCTCATTGGTGCTTGAAAGATCTAATCTAACTTCCATCCTCATGGTTTGACTTCCCTACTGAGTAAACAGAAGCTTTTCCCTTCTAGTTGGCAGTTTCATTCCTTATATAATACGGGTTAGCCCCTCGCAGCAAATCTATCCTATAGTCGCATTCTAGATTATATGAGAAATGTTAAAGTCTTTAAATTGATTGTGATGAACAAACCTCTCCAAATGTCTACATGATCCTCAGAAGTCGATCTATCTTAACGACTTCGTTACTGATTCTCCTCAATTTTGTTGAGTATAATACTAAAATTTCTATATAACCCTAAACTTCCTCACATCAAATTATTCAAGTATTCATGGTTGCAATACCCAAATTTGAATCATTTGTGTGTTTTCCCATCTGAATGAAGGAACAAACTCTTGCAAGCATTTCAGGGTGTTTTGGATGATCCCATTGCCCATTCCATGTATAGTGTCTAGAATTTCTAACAACCCCATGATTTTATGGTTTAAACAACGCATCCTGTAAATTACATACTAGAAATGAAATGCCAAGTGAAAGAACAACTCAGAGATTGAAACAAGAGTGTAAAAATGAAGTAGCAGTACCTTGTGGTGGTGAATGCTGTTGAGCATATAAGTGTAATCCGAAGCTAGGTTAATCTTTTGTGATGGATCCAATGTTTTGCGGAACTCTTGCGTGATGAAATCTGTGAAATGTCTTTTACTTTCTTCAGTACCAATGTGTTTCTTCACAGCTTTTAGAAGGTTTCTGTAAACCCTAACAGTTTGTAAGCTTTCGATCCCCATTTAATCTTTAATCTTTCTCTCTAAATATTGACGACGGATCGACGTTAGAACAAATAATAATAATAATCTAATTAAATCACAGAAGACCTACTCAAATGGAACACAGAAAATCACCTGATTGATTGATTGATTGATTCTTTTGCAAAGAAAGTGGAGATGGGGGTCGGACGACTGTGACTCTGTGCAGGCAATGAAGAATGATCCAACTGTCGAACACCTTCGAGACCTGGGCATGGGAACCCATTTCTTTTCTTGGTTTGACCTGGCCCTGACCCAACAAAGCCCAGCCCGTATCTCCAAATCGATATCTTGAAGATGATCCGGTCCGTTTCAAAAACGAAAATTGAGTTGGGAATTTGGGATTGTTGAACACTAGCTAGGTTTTGACAAAATCTGTTCGTAGTCTTAGACATTGATTTTAAACTTTCATTAATAAAGTGAACTACACACCATAAGCACCAACGTGATCTCAACATCTCTTCTTCCTGAGTAATGGAAGAATGCCCGTAAATTGCGTGAAAATTGGATACCGCATGAAGCTGGACGGTTTGGATTGTATTGAGATTTGAGAAAAAATTCAATTTGAGATCGATGAGATTCAAATTAGGAGAGGATAATGATGTTAGGATTGAAGTGGAAGATGAGAAATCCTGGGCATTCTAGCATTATTCCCTGTTCATAGGTGCTATTTTATGCATCAACTTTACATGGCAGAGGTGCACGTACGTTAAAATAGTTTGTCAGATAACAATAAGGAAAGAGGAAAACCCAGAGCCCGTATGTAGTACATAACAATAAAGCTTTTTGGCCCACCCATCTTACAAAACAAATGTTAGATACTTATGTGGCAGGATAAGACCCACCACTTTTTCTCCTCTCAAAAATGTTTTGAGGGATTTCCAACTTATGTGGCAGTGAGACCCACCATAACATATAAGCATCTGGCATTTGTTTTGTAATATGATCGGGTCAAGCGCGGAGTACATAAAGCACATGGTAACTTACAAGATCCATGCACTCACTCACTCCATGATCAACTAGTTAATTAAACAGTTTTTAAACATGCATTTAACTATAAAGCAAGCTAGACAAATTAATTATTTAAGCACGAAATTTAATCCAAGGTTTCTGTAATTCCGGTACCTTTCTTTGTAAGTTGGTTAAAAAAAAAAAATTTCTTATACATTGATAGTAGTGATTTCTCTAGGTGTGTTGTTCATTAGTCATTATCTACAGTATTTTACATCTTCCAAAGCCAGATGTGCCAATTGTGATTCTTGTAAGAGATCGAGCTAAATTGTAGTACATAATTGATTGATTGATTGATTGATTGATGTGTATGAATATTAATGAATGAGTTAGGTGAGCAGGTTACCATTGCCAAGTACTGCCAAGCAATACCACCAATTTAGGTAGTTTAATTGATTGATTGGAAGATGGTTGTCATAACACTGTATATGCTAGTTGTTACTTTCTTGGGGTCAGATAGAATCATAGATATCAGCTCAAAAATGACGTGAATGCCCTTGTTGAACCATTAAACCACCTTTTTTGGTTGGATAATCAAAGAATAGATCATCTTTGATTTAACAAAAAATGAGTAGGATGTTTTTACATGGGAAAAAAAAATTAAAGTAGAGGACATGCTTTTTTTTTTTCATGTATGGACAGTCCTCGGCACATACGTTAGCGCGATGTAAAAAGACAAAAAACTCATTTGTTGAATAACAATGGTGCACGTTAGCAAACACTAATTAATGAATTTTAACACAAAAATGGTCATAACTTTCAAAATATAAATCGGATTTGAACAAAATTTATACCGTTGGAAAGCATTTTTCAAGATCTTTAAATATAAGATCATACATGAATACTAAATTCAAAAAAAATTCTAGAAAAATCCCACTTACCAAGCTATAAACTCAAATAATTGTATACAAACTTTAATTTGCATACATCAGTTAACTTTAAACTTACATACCATGAACTACAATACTTTTCTGAACATAAAAAAGTACAAATGCTCGAAAGAATGTAAAAATATTCAATGCAAATTATAATTTGCGTTGTTTTTAACTATACAAATTATAGTTTGCATTGTTTAAAATATAATTTTTTGGCTTTTTTTGTATGCAATCTGGTTGCATAGAGACTTAGAAAAGTGTAGATGCTCAAAAGTATTTAAAATAGACGATGTAAACTATAATTTGCATTATTTTTAAAATATAATTTTTTGGCTTTTTTCTTATACAATCTGGTTGCATTGAGACTTATAAAAGTGCAGATACTCAAAAGTATTTAAAATAGCCGATGCAAATTATAATTTGCATACATCAGTTCACTTTGAACTTGCATATCATGAACTACAATATTTTACTGAACATAAAAAAGAAAGTAAAAATGCTCAGAAGTATATAAAAATATCCTATGCAAATTATAATTTATATTATTTTTAACTATGCAAATTATAGTTTGCATTGTTTAAAATGTAATTTTTTAGCTTTTTTCTTATTCAATCTGGTTGCATTGAGATTTAGAGAAGTGTAGATACTCAAAAGTATTTAAAATAACTGATGCAATTTATTGTTTTCATTGTTAAAATATAATTTTTTAGCTTTTTTCTTATGCAATCTGGTTGCATTGAGATTTAGAGAAGTGCAGATGCTCAAAGTGTTAAAAATAGCTGATGCAAATTATAATTTGCCTTGTTTTTTACTATGTAAATTACAGTTTGTATAGAGTTTTTATTATGCAAGCAGTTATGGGTTTTCATAGTCTAATTACGAAGATTTTTTTTAATTTAGTATTGTTGTCTGGTCTCATTTTAAAGATCTTGAAAAATACTTTCCAAAAATATAAATTTGACCAATATCTAAATTATAGATTAAAAGTTATAGCATTTTTAATTTTTAAAAAATTTATTTTCTCACTCTGCCACGTCATCGGTTCCCACAAGTAAAAAACAGTTAGAAGTCTACGTGTTTAGAAAAGGGAAATGTAATTTAGGTACCAAAATTTTACAGTTTTAAAATAAAAGAATGAACTAATTCCTTTGCTTACAAAACGCTAAAAAGTAGGGATTAGGCTTACAAAATAAAAAGTGCTTATCCTCTACATAAAACGGTTATAAATGAGGGTTTTCAACCAAATATTGTGTTGATTTAATAGTACCTTAAAAATGAAAACTTTAAAATGGGGACCTTAAAAAAGAAAAAAGAAAAAAACCTTAAAATGGAGACCTCTTTGGTTGATACGTCAAGTCTTAAAGTGCATGATATATTTTAAAATTTTTGTTTCAACCTTAAAATAAGATAGAGGGATCCACAAAATGTGTGATAGTCGACAATTTGTATTGTCGCCCCCTATATTTTGTACGCCTAGTAGGATTAATTATTTGTCTTGGGCCCATACATCAGTTCTTAAAAATGAGCACGGTTAATGGAACCAAAACTGCAGGTGTCAAATTTTTTTTTTTTTTTTGATATCCAACATTTGACAAGAAGTTTGCAAAAAACTCAATATCTTGGTTAATTACCAAAGCGCAGAGCGAGAACAAGGGCGATAGTGTCAGAGCGGTCAATTGAAAAATATTTTTAACTCCGAAATGCTTTCGAAACAGGAATATCACGCCTATACCAAAGTTCTAGTTATTAAGTTTAAAGTTAGAATAATTTAATATAAAAGTTTTTGAGCCGTCGATTGAAAAATAATTTGAGTTTCGAAATGTCTTCTCAATCACTCCTATACCAAGGTTCTGTTTGAGATTAGAACAACTTAATTTTAAAATTTCCGACTTGTCTTAATTATCTTTTTTTTTTCCCACTCAAAAAGAAAAAATAAAATGGAACGGAAAAACAAGGAAAAGAAGGGTATTCTGGTCATTAACCCCCTCAAACAATGGTACAAATATGGTTGTTCGGTGCGACAATCAGTTCCATACGGCTTGGGGGTTAGGTTGCAAATTAATTCAAAACGCCAGCACACTGTAACGTAGATCCTGAGCTGGACTTGATGGAACATCAACCAACCAAACTGTAATTTTTGTTTGGGTCCTGTTAACGTGTGCCCTAAGGGCATACGATAAGGTTATTTTTCAATGAATTTTTTTACAAGTTAGAGGTCTTCAAATCAGCTGAATTTTTGTACACATAATATTATCATTATTTATAACATATTTATAAAAAATCAGCTCAATCAGAAATATCTAACCCTCCAAACAAACCACTTTAAATGTAAGCCGTTCATTTACACTATTAAAGTCTAAAGTAAGTGTTCGTGGTGTTAGAGAGTGCTAGAGGTCTCGGATTGAGCTGATTTTTTTAGATAAAATCCAAATAGTATAAATAACATACATATCCAAAAAACAGTCTATTTAGACAAACTTAAGAAACTAAACAAAGGCACATGATAAGCTTTTCGGTTTTGCATTTTGTTTAGTTTCTTAAGTTTGTCTAAATAGACTGTTTTTTGGATATGTATGTTATTTATACTATTTGGATCATATCTAAAAAAATCAGCTCAATTGGAGTCCTCTAGCACCCTCTAGCATCACAAGGGTGCTGTTAAAGGGTTTCCTCAAAATGTTGGGGGGGATGGATAAGTTAAATAGGCTTTTAGTCCAAAATCACCTTTTCAATTTTTTCTTTCTTTTTACTAGGGGGGTGGTGAGGGTGTAAATTAAACTAACACCTCACCTCTACCGTAGGCCACCGAACGAAACTCCACCACCGGCCACTGAATGGAACTCCACCACCAGCCACTGAACGGAACTCCACCACCGGCCACCTCAACCTTACCACCGGCCACCTAAAAATTATAGAAAGAGAGAGGAGTGAAAGAGAGAGACAGAGAGAAGACTAAAAGAAAGAGGGAGAAAGAACGAGAGGACCCACCCTATCTTTCCTTCCCTCCCCGTCTTTCCTTTGTTCTCCTTCTTTCATTCCTTCTCCTTCTTTTCCCTCGCCATTACACAAACAAAAAAAAGTTCATATCTAAAGTTTTTTTCGAAGAAGATGACAAATTCGACCAGTGGTTGTTGAAATTTTCAACAAAACTCGACCACCAGTGGTGGAGTTTTGCTGAAAAATTTAACCATTGATGGTTGAATTTTTTTAAAAAAATCAACCATTGATGGTTGAATTTTTTTTTAAAAATCAACCACCAGTGGTTGAACTGCCAAATTTTTTTAAAAAAATTTGAACTGCTTATTGGTGGTCGAAAATTTTAATATAATTCGACCACCAATGGTCGAATTAGTCATCTTCTTCGAAATTTTTTGTGAATTAACAAGGGTAGCAGATCTATTTCGGCCCAATGGTGGTTGAACTTTTCAACAAAATTCGACCACCAGTGGTTGAGTTTTGATGAAAAATTCGACCACCAGTGGTTGAGTTTTCCTGAAAAACTCGACCACCAGTGGTGGAGTTTTCCTGAAAAACTCAACCACCACTGGTAGAATTCGTCATCTTCTTCGAAATTTTTTTAGATCTGAAATATTTTTTAACTGAATTTTTTTCTTTTAATCTATGGGGAGGATGAGATCTAGCTAGATAGAGAGGGATGAGATCTAAAGAAAGTCGAGTTCTAAAGAGGTGGTTGAGGGTGGAGGCAGTGGAAAAAATCAAAAAAGAAAAAGGCAGTCGGCAATGGAGTTGCCGGCGGTGAAGGGGAGGTGACCGATAGTGAAGTGGGTGTGAGGGTGGTGAAGATGATGGTTCAGTTTGAGATTTTTTAAGGTTGGGTGGAAAGATACTAACCCATTTTTAGGTAACCACCCCCTTAGTAAAATTATGTCCATCCCCCCAACTATTTTGAAGTATTTTGTCCACCCCCTTATCCTGTCCACCCCCCAACACTTTGAGGAACCCCTTTAACAGCACCCCATCACAAATACTTAATTTAGACTTTAATAGTATGAATGGACGGCTGACATTTAAAGTGATTTATTTAGAGGGTTAGATATCTTCGATTGAACTGATTTTTTGTTGACATATTATAAATAATGATAATAGTATGTTTATAAAAATTCAGCTGATTTGAACACCCCTAACTTGCAAAAAAAATCCATTCAAAAATAACCTTATCTTGTGCCCTTAGGGCACACGTTAACGAGACCCCATTAATAAAGTGGGTGTAGAAAATCACTCTCCAACTTCTCAACGACGTCCCGCCGCATTCGTCACCGTAGATTCCACGTCAGTTCAACGTGGAAATATCTTGACACGTCAGATCTAGGTTCGCTCGACGTTACCTCGTCAACCACGCGTGGTTTATTGAAGTAACCCCCCTCGTGCTTCATCCAGTTCATGAAACCTGTCAACCTGAGACGAAGATATTTATATGAACAAGTATAAGATACATCTACAGGACCATCAACAATGATGCTCCACTAACCCCACCGTTTAACACCCGTAATCCAACATCTCATTCAATCCAATATAAAATACACTAAAAGTCATCTTTAAACGGTTGGTTATTACGATCTCGATCATGGTGATGTAACTATGGACCATTACAAGTGGGTGGCCCACAACAGTGGAAATCATCTTTTTTGGGTTTGGTAACTTTTACAAAAAAAAAAAGGACGGTTTGAAGCAATCCACGTCATTAGAATAACAGAGCCGGGAGTAGTTTAATGGGGTGCATTCAGATCTAGTACAACGAATCCACTACTTCCCGCCATATTCTATTTTATGGTTTCCCTGGTTTTCGGGAATAGTTCTCATACTGTTTACCTGCAAATTATCATTACTTGTTTCACTATATAATAAGACCTCTCTAGACTTTGAACATCTCTGGGTTAATTTTTTGTTGGCATTTCCGGGTTTTGATTGGTTTTTTGTTCTTGGGGTTGTTATTCTGTTTTTCTGGGTAGTTTCCTGAATTCTTTGAACCTAATTTTTTTTTTTTTTTTTCAGTTTTTAGATTTTTGGTTCTAGAATGGTCATTGGGTTCTAGTTCAATTTTTGATTCATCATTCTGGGTTGTTCTTTTTAAGTTCTGTTGTTCGGGGATTTCTAGCTTTTAATTTAGTTTAATTTGCAAAGATGACTGTTGGGGCTGGAATCTCTGTTTCCGATGGGAAGTTGATGGTGTTGGGAAATTGCATCCTGTCTGATGTTCATGACAACATTGACATTACTCCGGCCAGCGGAGATGGTTTAATCAATGGTGCTTTTATTGGTGTTAGATCTGATCAACATGGAAGCCGCCGCGTCTTCCCTGTCGGAAAGCTAGAGTAAGAACATAATCTCTGTCTCTCTCTGTTTTTTAAAAATCATTAGAGAAAGAAATTGATCTGTTTGTTTAGTAAAATCTTCTAATTTGAGCTTAGGGACCTATTGTTGGTTTAGTGAGCTAAAAATGGTTTAGTTGTTTAAGATTGATTAGATGAAGTTTTGTCAAAATCTTGAATTGATTCATCGTTCTATGTATGAATGCTGTTTAGCTTTAATTTGTTAGATTTGATTAATAACGTTCATAAGTTGGGGTCTTATTGTTAAGATGTGTGCTGAAATTACAGGGAATTGCGTTTCATGTGTGTTTTCCGGTTTAAGTTATGGTGGATGACACAGAGAATGGGTTCTTCAGGAAAAGATATCCCCTTTGAGACCCAATTTTTGATAGTTGAAGGACATGACGGATCTCATTTCGATGATGGTGTCGAAAAATCCGCAATTTATACTGTTTTCTTACCTATCCTTGAAGGAGCCTTCAGAGCTGTTCTTCAAGGGAACTCAAATAATGAGTTGGAGATTTGTTTGGAAAGCGGTAATGCAAGAGGAACCATTAAACTGTTTGATTTTTTTTTTTTTCTTTTCCTCTGCTTTTGTTGAAAAGTGGGTTGTGATGTTTTAATGACACAAATTTTGTTGAACTATAGGAGATCCTGCTGTTGAAGGATTTGAAGGGAGTCATTTGGTTTTCGTGGCGGCTGGATCAGACCCTTTTGATGTCATTACAAATGCAGTCAAGTAAGAAGCTTAATCTACTCAAATTGTTACAAAAATCTGATTTTGCCATAGTTTCCTTAAAGCATGAGTTATAAAACACAATGGATCCTGCAAGTCATGTTGCTTGTTTCATTTGGGATGGATCAGATTCTGTGCATTGAGATCAATGTGGTTACAGTAGATGGCTAACAACAGAATCAGATCACTATTTTCAGCTTAAAAGTGAAATTAAAATTAAGTCTACTGTTAACATAAAGATTTTAAAAACAGTCTATTTACATGAATAGGTCAGGAATGGTGCTTACTTATCAAAATGTCTGCTTAGTTCAAGTATAACTTACCTATAATTGAATCTTTACAGGGCGGTCGAGAGGCATTTACAGACATTTTCTCACCGGGAAAAGAAGAAGGTATGATTCATCCCAGAAGCATTTTTTTCGATTTTCTACTTGGTTATTTGATATATGATTATTCATATGTTTATACTCTATTAATGGTGTAGATGCCCGACATGCTTAACTGGTTTGGATGGTGTACATGGGATGCCTTCTATACAGATGTTACTGCAGAGGGAGTGAGGCAAGGACTAGAAAGGTAAGACCTTGATCATCTTGGGTGCAATTCACAGATTCATGGTTCCAATCTCACAGACTAACAGAAACTTGTTTTTTCTTGCAGTTTAGAGAAAGGTGGAATTCCTCCAAAGTTTGTTATAATTGATGATGGATGGCAATCTGTTGGCATGGATACTACAGGGATTGCATCCAAAGTCCAAGATGCAGCCAAGTGAGTACTGAACTCTGAAAGGAAAAGCATCTTCTTCTTTCTTTTTTCTGGCTTGCCACCTTTGTTTTAATTGACTAACTATTTTTTGTTCTTGGTATTCAGCTTTGCAAACAGGTTAACCCATATAAAAGAAAACCATAAATTTCAGAAAAATGGTAAAGAGGGACACAGAGAAGAGGATCCATCCATGGGACTTTCCCACATTGTTACTGAGATCAAAGACAAGCATGCATTAAAGTATGGCCAATTTTTCCTTAATGTTCCTTTGGTCCTACATAACAGATTGTTGCATCTTTTTTTTTTTTTCCGGATCATCACAGCATATTTTCTCTTCAATCCTGTGGTTTTTCCTAACAGAAACAAATCTGATTCTTCTTCAATTTACAGATATGTTTATGTGTGGCACGCGATAACCGGGTACTGGGGTGGAGTTAGGCCAGGTGCCTCTGAAATGCAACACTACGAATCTAAGATGGCATACCCCATTTCATCTCCTGGGGTTAAGTCCAATGAGCCTTGTGATGCTTTGGACAGCATTTCTAGGAACGGTCTTGGTCTTGTGAACCCCGAGAAAGTTTTCAACTTCTACGATGAACTCCATTCATATCTTGCATCTGCCGGTATTGATGGGGTCAAAGTAGATGTCCAGAACATCCTCGAGACTCTAGGAGCAGGACATGGTGGAAGAGTTAAACTCGCTAGGAGGTACCATCAGGCATTAGAGGCTTCAATTGCTAGAAACTTCAGTGACAATGGAATTATATCTTGTATGAGTCACAATACAGATGGTTTGTACAGGTACCTGAGCTCTCTCAAGGAGTTTTTAACTCTGTATATATTGTATAACCATGATATAATAAATCTCAAGAGGTCCAATGTCACTTTCACATTTTTTTTTTTTTGTAGTGCCAAGAGGACAGCTGTGATCAGAGCATCAGATGATTTCTGGCCAAGAGATCCAGCATCGCACACAATTCATATTGCATCTGTCGCCTACAACACCATTTTCCTTGGGGAATTTATGCAGCCAGATTGGGATATGTTCCATGTAAGCTGCGAAAATACAATTTCTTGCTTCTATGATTAAACTTGATAATTTCTTATAATGTGTTTGATGAAAATATTAACCATGTTTTACATCAGAGCCTTCATCCAATGGCTGAATACCATGGAGCAGCTCGTGCAGTTGGAGGGTGTGCTATTTATGTGAGGTATTAATCTTGTTCATTAGTGTATGATAGTTTTCAGGCCAGCAAAATGGTTAAATGATTGGTATAATTTTCTCATGTTGGAAATCGTTTCTTGCAGTGACAAGCCTGGACAGCATGACTTTAATTTATTGAAGAAGCTCGTACTGCCCGACGGATCAATATTGAGGGCCAAACTTCCAGGAAGACCTACCAGGGATTGCCTATTTTCAGATCCTGCCAGGGATGGAAAGAGGTGAAAAAAATCTTGCCATGAATACAAATTCTGACCTCTCTTTTTCTCAGTAAATATATTGTTGGAAAAGAGTCTGTTGATTGAATTCTTGTAACCGTTGCAGTCTTTTGAAGATATGGAATTTAAATGACTTCTCTGGAGTAATGGGGGTCTTCAACTGTCAAGGAGCTGGGTGGTGCAGGGTAGGAAAGAAGAATCTAATCCACGATGAACTACCTGGAACAGTCACTGGGGTTATCCGATCGAAGGATGTTGATTATCTGCCTAAAATTGCTGAGGAAGGGTGGAATGGTGATGCTGTTATATATTCCCATCTTGGTGGTATGTCTTGCTTGCCAATCTTCTTGGAGTTATAGTAATAATCTCATTACCTTAATCATTACTTCTGCTCACAAATCCAATTGAACAACTAGTTACAGTACTTGAACTGGTAGCTCAATTTCTATACACAAGTTTGTTTGTTTGGTTGGTTTGTTAATTGAAAGTTTTCTGATATGCGTTGCAGGAGAGGTAGTTTACCTTCCGAAGAATGCATCTCTGCCAATTACACTGAAATCTCGAGAATATGAAGTGTTTACGGTGGTTCCTGTTAAAGAACTGTCTAATGGTGCTTCTTTTGCTCCAATTGGACTGATAGAGATGTTCAACTCAGGAGGAGCCATTAAAGAGTTGAAACACGAATCTGAGAGAAGTGCCACTGTTAATACGAAAGTACGAGGGTGTGGGGTATTCGGGGCCTATTCATCGGCTAGGCCCAAGAGGTTAACAATCGATACAGAGGAAGTAGAGTTTAAATATGAGGAAGGGTCTGGTTTTCTAAGGATTACTTTGGGAGCTTCGAAAGAAGAGTTATACCTGTGGAACATAACCATTGAACTGTAGATGGTTGGTTATGCTTATAGTCTACATATCGGCAATATTTGGGGTTTCGTTTAAGAGTTTCCTTACTCCGGGTGCGAAGTCTTATGGAGAACCCAGAAGCTCTTGATAATATTGGAGAGGAATTATTGGAGAGCTTTCATTGGTTTCCACTGAATGGAAGTAGTATCAAGTTAAGATTATTACCTCACTACATTTTCTATTGAGTCACTGCATTGAAATATGAAAGGCCCTGTTTAAATTAGAAGATTATGCGTCTCTGTTGTTAGTAAGAGATATGTTGTTGTACTTGATCAGTATCACCAACCATTCATTATGAACTTTCATTGAATCGAATTCTACTTGATTATATTGCTAAGAACCATTGAATGAGCCTCACTTCTTCTTCTTCTTTTCTGCATTTAGGCTGCTAATGTTGTAATATCCGATATTAAACTGATAAGAACAGATATTGGTTCTTCATTGAGGAAATGCAATATGGAATGTCTGATAAAAGGGAGGGAGAAAATGTCTGATATATCCAAAGTAAAAACATATGAAGAGGAAGAAGGAATATAAAAAGAGATACAACTAAAACCAGCCCAAATACTATAGATTGTATCTCATGTCCCACCTAAAAAAAAAAGTCTTACCTTGACAACATCAATCTGATGCAAAATAAATTAAGAATTCGGGTCCGATAATAGTTCTTAGCTTTTCTTTGCACTGTCACAGCAGATTTTTCTGTTTTCAAGTGAACTTGCAAGCAAAGAAATCTGTTAGCTTTTGGAACAACCAATTTTAGGGGTGGAAAAACTTAAGAAAGAATTTTTGGTGTCTTGCAAGTTGCAAATTAACGCATGTAATTCCAACTTTTAAGTTCTGCGGCTAATAGACCACAGTAAAAATTATAACAAATATCTAATGCAAAGAAAACATCTCAACCGAAAGATCATCATAGTATTACATGAACCTAAATTTGGTTCCCTGGATTTCCCGACACAAAAACAGTACTACCTACAAACTGGAATACTGCATTTGATACGATAAATTTGTTGCATTAGTCTAAAACAGCACAAAGGAGAAGAACAAAATGAAATCAGAATTCCCCAACCAAGGATAAAAATATCCAATGATAAATTGGTAGAACTTCTATTGTAGCGCCTGTTTCAGTCTAAACAAATGATGCATGGGGTGTATCAATCAGATAGTTGAGACAAATCAAACTAAGATTTGATTAAGATTTCATTCTTTTCACCTCCACATGGGAAATGAATCCAGAAGTTTACACCTAGCCATTTCTGTTCAAATCATTTAATTTTAAGCTACACTCAAATAACCTCGAAATCTAAAGGTCAACCAGCAAATTCCCTCATCTGAATCTCCAAACAAAAGCATCTTCACTAAGCTTTCCCTAAACAGGCTAGCTATTTGTACACAAACAAAGGCTTCAAAAATTGACGAGCAAAAAACGATTAGCGACCTCGGCCACGTCCTCGTCCACGCCCACGGCCGCGACCACGACCCATTGGCCTCCCTGAAAAGAATAACCAACGCAGAATGCTTAGTACACCACAAAGAAAATAAACTCGAAAGTAAAATGATTATGGGTGAAATTCCACAAGGAAATGCACAATTACCAGCAGTTGGCTTCTTGGGCTTGACCCTAGGCGCCTCCTCCACCAGTAATGTCTCAAGGTTTAAGCTGTCAGGAAGGATGTAATAGCGGATGTTGTTACCCCTCACACTCAAGTGATCCAGTGTCACTGGATTTTTTCCCTTCAGTGTCAGTTTCACTGTCTTCAAATGTGTGTTCATACTAATATCCACACCTGTAATAAGCCATCAGTCAAAAGATAATCATTTTGTATCATTTCAATTGTTTTTACTGAGTTTTCTTCCATATATAGCTCATTCTAATACCAGAATACCTCATTACTAATACCCAAAAACATTTTCCATACTTTGCACGTGCATGGCATACAAACAAAAAGGGAAGAAAAGGATGAAAAGAACAAATAAGTTGAGAAGGTAAAACTAATGGTGGAACTCTGATCTTGGTGCAACATAAGAGAGCATTTTTTGTCTCTCAATGGCCAACAAAAGTAGTAGAGGCAACGATGATTTTACATATCCCATGAGGCTAACACATTATTTCAAATAGGCAAGATGCCAATGAACTTCTCTTTAACTGAGTACAAGTGCAGGATCAGAACACGAACCTCATAAAAGCAATTTGATCCACTTGGATGCTACAGAAAATATAAATCTGTTTCTCTATTTGGATCTTGGTTTCCTGCTATTCTCAACATTTTGATTATCAGCCAATTTTACACAATTAATTAGTGTATTTTTTGTCTCCAACCATACCACTAGTTCCACAATATTGAATAGTTTCAGAGAAGCTTCTCCCATCAGCTCTTAAAAAATTCTCTTTGAGCAGCTAGCACAGAAAATGAAAATAAAATATTTTATGTTTTCTATAATGCTCACAGCTAAGACTAGTGGAATCATGTTTCCTTTTATACTAGTTATTTTTTAGAAACTAACGATACATTTTTGTACAAACAATGTTCCTACTTGTGACTACGAAAACAAAAATTTACTTATTTTTCTATACATAATGGTGTATGTAAAGGAAAATTCTACAACGACATTTAAGAAATTCCCAATCAATATGTATATTTCTTAGGCAAGCATAAGTTTTTGTTTTTGTTGATTTGGTGAAAAAAGAAGGCGAACATTTTCATGTTAAAACACTTCCAGATCCAATAAATATGGGAAAGTTAGCTCTTGATATCATATCCTCCTGAATGTATGGCTCTTCTCTTCCCTTCAAATATTCAATTTTAGCACTCACTACAGATTTCCAACAATGAAAACACACTACCATCCACCAACATCAATAGAAAAGCTATAGAATCTCATCTCTCAGAATGGGTTGAATAAAACACACAGAAACACCCATTTCATTTCAAAGAAAGAGAGATCCTGTTAGCCCTCTAACATCAGTGAGATGAGCAAAAGAAAGACTGTTACTGTTTTTTCTTAAATTTCACATGCTTACCCAAAAAATATATAATTGTAAGTAGAAAAGACATCTTTGCAATGCCGATGGTGTAGTCAACTAAAGAGGTATTATGCACAGGTGTTATCAAAACAAATTACTGCACCATTCAGTGAACAACAAACTACTAAATGATGGAAATCGAAATAAAAACTGATGAGAGGCCTAAACAGTCAGAAACAAACCCAACTGAGAAGAGAAAGATCAATTTCTAGAGCATTGAAGCTACTGAAGGATGGATATCGAAATAAAAACTGATGAGAGGCCTCAGACAGTCAGAAACAACCCTCGCTGAGGAGACATAGAGCAATTTCTAGAGCATCTTAATTAAGCTAACAAGGCAAATGTCACTTGAACTTCTACTTCATAAAGAACCTCCTAATATTGTATCCTTTGTTTCGATTTCTTAGCAAATAACTAAGAGCCTAGGGTTTCTATTAATCTAAACTTAGCAAGCTCAGAAAATAATCAAAAAAACATTTCATGAAAATAGATAATGTCACCAAAGACATGAACAGAACGCCATCAACTAAAGCACAAAACCCGAGGGGTTTACCAAAAACCCTAATCAACTGGAAAATCAGAAAAGAAACGTACGAAAACAGAGAGATCACTAATTACTACTCAGTTTAGTGAGAGAGAGAGAGAGAGAGAGAGAGAGAGAGAGAGAGAGAGGAACCTATGATTGTGCCGTGAACAACGGTTCCGTTCTTGAGCTCGATCGATACAGTCTCGTTGTTCAACTTCATCAGAAACCTAAAAAAAATCAAAAAATCAAAGATCCAAACAAACAAAGAGGATATCATATTAGTATTCAAAAACAAGAATAACAAGATGGGAAGAGAGTAAAAAATCTTACCTGACGAGCTTCATCTTGACTCTTGAGAGGAAGTAGAGAGAGAAACTAGGGCTGCAACCAAAGCCAGTCGAAAAGCGGGAGACGAAACCCGCTTTTAAAGAGCTAAAACAAAAAACCGAAAACACAAATAATAGATGAGTAGTTGCGTCTTTAGGGCTTTGGGTTCGAGTCGTCTCTCTCGCGTGTTCGCGTACACCACTAGACTAAAGTAACCTCCCTTATTTACGAGCCAAGAAAGTAATAGGGTAATTTTAAAGGCACAGCCCTGAAATGTTATTGGCAGGCCATTAGTTGGACTTAGTCAATTTAGTTTGACTCTACAATTACTAGTAGCAGTCCCCATTTTAGTCAAACTACTTTATAATGTAAAACATTCTTCCCCATTTGATGGAAGAAGGTGTTGGGTTTCCTATCCTCTAAAAGACCATCAATTAATTCCTTTTTAAATATTTTCACATGTTTCCTTTGTAGTTTTGAAATTAAAAAATCCGATTTTAAATTGGGGGTGCCAATAAGATTGGGACTTGCCAACAACAACAAATACAAATTCAAAAGATGTGAGGCCTTCAAATAAGATTTTGGATGGCCCTATAAAACTACTTAAAAAATAAAAGAGTTAGATTAATCGTCAGTGGGGCAAGTTTAGTGGAGTCCAAGAATCCATGGATCCATAAATTTTCACCCTGATAGTGAGACTCAGGAATCCAAAGATCTAAGCAACTTTTTATTAGTTAATAGATCGCTAGTAGAACGATCATTCGAGAGTCGGCAGCTCTAAAACGATATCAAATGGTCGTGTGTACCATCAGATTATCGTTTAGTTAAAAAGCTTATTAAAATATAATTAAAAAATAAAAAATAGTCGTTTGTACCGCCAGCTCATCCTTTTGTTAAAAAGATGATTAAAATATAAGAAAAAATAAGAAAATTTTTAAACGTTATTAAAATAATTAAAACAAGACAATCAAATGGTCGTTTGAACCAATTGATGATCTTTTTGTCAACAAAAAATTAAAAAAAAAGATAAAAAGTTAAAAGTGATCAAAATATAAAAAAACCAAAACGATCATCACATGGTCCAAACGACCATCTAATCATCGTTTTGGCTCACGTGGTACATGCTAAAAACCCACTATTCTTCATCCAAAAACTTATGGATCCATAGGTTTTTAGATTAGATTTTTGGATTCCCACTACCCTTGTCCTTATTCAGCTTCGGCCATGGATCATGATGGCTTTGGGCCTTTACAAGCATGGGTTGGGCTGAGAAGACCTTAACTAGAGGCTGTATGTATTAAGGCTAGCTAGGTCAGATTTCAAAAGAAGGTTCCATTTCTCTATCCATTCAAATTGGAACAACTTGGCTCTCCAAACTTGGATGTTGGATATGACCCTGGGTCCCTGCCAATGCCAGGTTGAAACTGAAAGGGAAAGAGAATTGACTATGCTTATAGGCCTATCCTAATGTGCGGATTCGAATAGAGATTGAGCCAGTTCCGAGTCTATGTATTTCGGAACTGAAACCAGAACCGCTAGTTGTGATCAAACTAAATCCGAGCTGTTGAAAATTGGAATCTATTCAAATTTGTCGTGTCATGCAATCCACCAATTTTGGAAGCTGAGCCAAAATCAGAACCAAAACGAAGACCCATACGATTATTAACCTTTGAATTCTCCAGAAACCCTAAGGGCCCGTTTGGTTCATGATCCAAAAACTTATTTTTAAAAACTAATTTACACCTAAAATAGTTTTAGATGTAGTACAAGATGTATATTATTATAGGTGTAAATTAGTTTTTGAAAACAAATTTTTGGATCACGAACCAAACGGACCCTTAATTTTTTGGAATAGTAATTAATTTTATCATGTCTTGCTAAAAAAAAAAACACCTCGAACAAGTGACCAGCACTCGTCGTTTTAGGGTTTCTTGGTCTCACCAATCTATGGTTTCCACACGTAACATTTTAGGGTCGCTTCTGGCTACACCCATCTCTTTGGAATTATATAATCAACAAATTGAACTTTGGAACTTTCAGCCTAGCTTGATCAATAAGGTATGATAGACTGCCTGCCTTGTAACTTTCCAGTTTCCACATTCACAATTCTTTCGAAGAAGGAGAAAATTTTGGTACTGACCTAATTAAAAAATGGTTATACGTAAGCGAATCAACTTTACGTTTCATGAAAAACAGGAAAATTAAGTTAAACTGACAAACAATAAGTCATTAGTTCTACGTGATCGATCGATGAGCTTTCTTTGAAATTCTATTATTTCTTATCTCCATAGATCTTTAATTAGACTATCTAAAATTCTAGATTCAAATGAGAATAGTAACGAGGAATTAGGAAAAAAATAATAATAATTGACCTTTTTGTCCTGGCCTAATTTAAGAAAGCTCTTTAATTGTATGCAAAACTTTTTATTTGAAAAGATTTAACGCAAGCAATTTTTGAAAATGATTTAATTAACCATCAGGGAGATGACCAGGTAGAAAGACACTCACTTCACAAAATGAAGGTCGAACATTCAATTATTCCTGATGGTCACTCCCACAATAAGATTTCACCCAAATTGTGTGTGGATAAAGAGATCTGCCCACACCTTAGGGATTAGTAAAAAGAAATGATTTCATTAGGGACCGTCTCAAACATGGGGTCGGTCCCAATAACTTGTCTGAGCAATTCTACTATGATCAGAATTCATGATCTCACAACCTTTGAAAATTTGTGCGTCACATCTTAAATTATGAGGACCTCCTTAAATGTACAAGAGTATGTGAATTGTGCATTCTATTCTACCAATTTTTTTTTTGAGACGCATAACACTAATTATTTTTAAATGCGAGTGGTATGAGGGGTTTACTCTATTATTAGAGGTTAGGGATACAAAAAAAAAAAGTCTACCATGCACTCTTCCATGGTATAGGAGTGCCTTTTACCTTTAGGTTCACCCCTAAACGGATTTGCATTCCAAATGCTACAACTTACAAGGGTGGTTAGTCTTACGTGACTCTCATTTCCTGTTACCTAATTAAAAATAAATAAAAAAAATTAAGACCTGTATGTACTTAAATTGGTTAGTTTTGAAAATTTATAAAGAATTGGCAAACCCTACGTACCCAACTTGTTTTCTCGGGATCACTCTTGTGTTTGTGTGTCATTAATTAAGGATGCTGTGTAGGGACAAAATTGACAGAGAAAAACATAAAGAGGAGATGAACGGGGATTACGTTTTGTCTTATCGATTACTATAAATAGAGTTAGAGAGAGGAAGAGAGGAGAAAGAGAATGTAATGATTTTTTATTTTTTAAAAAAAAAAACGAGAAAAGCGAAACAGATTCTGTTGATCACAATTCATTCACAAAAACCCTGCAGAGAGAGAGAGAGAGAAAGAGAGATTGAAAGAGCCAGAGAGCTTTGCGTTGCCTTTGAGAAACAAAGCTCAAACATACATACATCATTTACACAATAATAACGTACATCCACCCTCGCTACAGAGAGAGCAAACCAGAAAAAGAAAAGGTAAGACATATATGTTGATTACATAGAAGATTAAACATTTCTGGTGTTGATATTGAATGAAATTTTTGGATTAAACAAACAAGATTTTGAATTATCACATCATCTGGTTTGAATCTGATCTTTGACAAACTTTAGATTTTGAGTTCTTACTCTATTTTCTCTTGATTTCTTCTTTGAGATTTATTTAGGGTTCGTTCACTTCTCTATGTAATCTAACGAGCTTTCTCGAGATTCAGATATGTTTTCAATACTTTGATGTGTTAGGTTTTTGATCGATTACCTGTTCGAGTTTTTTCACTTTCCAATTTTATTTGTTTCCGATCCGCCATCTCTGCTCGTTTATTCTGTATTTGTAGGTCATTTTATTACAGAGTACGTACGTTACCGATCAAAGCTCAAAAATTCGTGTTCGAGCATGCATGCAGCTACTCTTGATTTTGTTCGTTTGTGTTCTCTTAATATTCGAAATCTGTTCTCGATACATTTTTTTTTTAATTTTTTTTTACTTTAAGATCTTACCGATTTTTTCAGTAGAATCCTCTGTTTTAAATTTCAAATTGTTCTCTGCTTTTAAAGGAATTCCGTGAATCAGATTCGATTCGATCTTTCAATCTTGTATTCTAAATCATCTAATCATGTGCATGCTAGCTTCTATGCAATCCAATTCCATATTGGAATTAAAGCCCCCTGTACCAGAGAACTAGTGCTTGATCAGCTTTACAGATATCTCCTTTTAACATCATTAAATATTTAAAAAGCTTAATCGTTATCTATTACACTTGTGTTTCCAATTGCTTCATCAAGTATATCTAAATCTTATTTTCTGTGTTGATAGAAAATTTTCCATAAATGGAACGAGAGAACAAGAAAAGAGAAAGACATCAAGAAGATCAATGGAAGAACGATTCAGAAACGAACGCCAAGAAGAAGAAGCAAGAGCTTATCTGCTTTGATGACCTCGATTTTTGCACAATAACAGATTCATTTCGGCCATTAGGAGTCTTTGATTTCCCATGGCTGAAAGAAAATCGGGTCAGCGAATCGGAAGACTGGAAATTCGAAGATGAGTTCTCTTATAATTTGCTTGTGGACAGTACATACTCGGCGCCGGACAACTGTATCGACTTTCCTGGAGAGGTATTGTGTGAAACCCCTGAACTTGTAGATGAGTTTCCTACCGGTACCAACGGTGAGAAGTTGGAGGAGAAGTCGTGGATTTCCAACATGGATGAGATCGACGGTGTTGATTGCATCTGGAGTTGTGTGCTGAATCAGCCACTCTCCACTGGAACTACTACTGGTACTGGGTCCATACAGAAAGAATACCGAGTCCGGTAACAGAAATCAGAAAGATCTATTTTTTTCGTCTTCTTCTAGCAAATCTTAACTATTATAGTTTGTTTTGTTTTTATGGTTACTTTATAAATTCATTCATTTAGGATAGGCATTTTTTTATTTTTTTTGGCTTTAAAAAGAGAGAAATTAAGATACAACAGCTAATTAGACGCTAGCTGGTATTTTGCATTTGCTGCCTAAAATTACATAATTAAGCTAATGCACACAAAAGTCTTTTTTTAGGAAGAAATTTGCTCATTCATTTCACAGCAATGCTTACTGAATATAGATGTTCCTGTACGTATATATATCCATCATCATCGTCTTGGTGGACCCTACAGACTTTTAGTTTTTAGAAGGTTTGCCTTACACGTCACTTGTCAATAATCTATCTGAGCACTTTGGCCTGGGTCCAACTTTACCTGGTATCGAAGTTTTATCTCTCTATCACGCTTGGTTCACGTCTGCTTGAATCATTGCTAATATTCTACAAGTTTTGTGTACTTACCACACTGATGTTGGCAAATATGAATGAGAAAATTATTGTTGCAAAAAAATAAATCTACATGAACGTGTGAGCGAAGTATAAAAATGAAATATATAAAATTAGTCTCTAATAACGGCTTAAATAGTTTAGATAGCTTAGGGTGAAGTCTCATTAAAATAATAGTTTAGATTTGTGAAACTAGTTAGGTTTTGATTGGTTGTAAAACCATCTAATACTATTTCTAATGGTTAAGCGGCCCATAACCCTATTTTACACGCACCAGGGAGTGTTATTTTGTAGGCCCATTATCGCTGTGACCCAGCAAGATCTCAAATGGTATTGGTCACAACTCACAATGATAGTGGGTCTACAAAATTGCATCCCCCAACTCATTGAGGAACCATGTTGTTGGTGTACACTTTTTACCCAGCATGAAATTTTAAATTCACTCANATCAGTGCTGCTGTTTGGCCCTCCCATCTTACAAAACAAATGCCAGATGCTTATGTGGCATGGTGGGTCCCACTGCTACATAAGTTGGAAACCCCTCAAAACACTTTTGGGAGGAGAAAAGTGGTGGGTCCTACCCTGCCACATAAGCTTTCTGGCATTTGTTTTGTAAGATGGGAGGGCCAAAAAGCTTTATTGACTGAATATAGATGTTCCTGTACCTATATATATCCATCATCATCTTCGTGGACCCTACAGATTTTTAGTTTTTAAAAGGATTGCCTTACACGTCACTTGTCAATAATCTATCTGAGCACTTTGGCCTGGGTCCAACTTTACCTGGTATCGAAGTTTTCTCTCTCTATGACGCTTAGTTCACGTCTGCTTGAATCATTGCTAACCTTCTACAAGTCTTATGTACGAGCGAGGCTGATATTGGCCAACATGAATGAGAAGATTATTATCGCAAAAAATAAGCCTACATGAATGTGTAAAGGAAGTATAGAAATGAAATGCACAAAATTAGTCTCTAATGATAAGGACTTTGATAGCTTAAATAGTTTAAAGTGAAGTCTCGTTAAAATAATAGAGATACTGTTCAGATTTGTGAAACTAGTTAGGTTTTGATTAGTTGTAAAACCATCTAATACTATTTCTAATGGTTATGCGGCTAGGTCCATAACCCTATTTTACACGCACCAGGGAGTGTAATTTTGTAGGCCCACTATCGTTGTGACCCAACAAGATCTCATATGGTATTGGCCGACGGTTTTACAATAGGCCAAACCTATGATTTCACAAGGCCCCCGCCTAAATTTCAAAAACCAAAGAACAAGGAAATATTTGATCTCATAGATTTTGTTGTTAGTTCCTCTGTTTTTGTTGTTTTTCTTATTAAAAAAAAAAAAAGAAAAAGAAAAAGAAAATTTGATCTCAATAGATTTCAATTTTTGTTCTCAACCCAACTCATGAGGCCCATGAGTATAATATAACGCCAAATCTTCCTTCATAACTCTCAAAACTTCTTCGCACACCAAGAGACAGAATCTGTGACACAAAAAGTGTAGCACAGGAGGAGGAGGAGGAGGAGGCTTGAATGAGGAGGAGCATAGAAAACTGAAAATTTGATACCAACCAACCATTAAGCGTGGGCAGCACATAAAGAGCGCCACCTTTTCCCGAAGTCAGCATCATATTCGTGCGTACCTACTGTATGTAAGCATTTGGGCCATGGGCTTTATTTGGAACTCCAATGGAATCGGGATTACCATTACCGAGTTGACTCGACTAGTCTCGAGAACCAGAGTCCAGATAGTCCAATAATAAGAAAATGCTGAATGCTGCGCCAGTCTAAAACGAATTGATTGAAAATTATAGATAGATTATATTAATAAGACCGTCATGTCAGACTAATTAATCAACACACAACGACAAACAGTGTCATACTTCCCACAATTAAACATTATAATTAATATGATTTCTTTTTTATATAAGTCGAATTTTTCTTGTAAATTTTTCTAGCGGTCCTCAAAAAAAAAAAGAAAAGAAATCACTACTTACTACTTATCCAAAAGAGAAGGAGAGGGAGAGGAAGAAGAAGAGGCAGGAAAGGGAGAGGTACATGTGATTAACATTATCAATAAACTTTAAATAAAGAAAAGAAGTGTAGTGTAGTAATAAAGCCATCTCACTTTTTCTTTTTTATTAAAATAAAAAGAGCCCTGATTTTATAAACCTGGGCTTAATAAATTTACGTGAGCCCAACGTGAAATCCTTGGATGTTCATTCCATGTGATGTGACATCCTATTCACCTCATGCGAGTTCACAAATTTTTTAAGTGGGGATTATAAAATCATTATTTGAATAAAAAATTGATGAACAACTGTAAAGATCATTTCCTCATGATCATCGGCCTGTATTAGGGCAAAAAAAAAATGGATAAGATTATAATTATAAAATAAACTCCTCCCAACCCCAACTAACGCCAATTCGTCGTTGTCCATTTCTTTCCAATTAATATATTTTATTAATTTAGAAGGAGCACCAACAACAACTACAGCAACAGCAACAGCAACAGCAACAGCAGAAGTGTTAGCATGCATACAGAATGATTCAATCATACTTCCTGTTGTCATTGTCTATTCTAGAATTAACATCTAATATAATTTAATTTTATTAATATACGTTAAAAATTTGATTAAAAAAATATAAGAAGACTCTTCCATGAATGATTTTCAGCCGTTAGATTTGAATAATGTATTGGAGATTTTAGAGTACCAATAGAGATCCAACAGCTTCAGATTTGAGAACAGAATCTATATTTTATTTTTGTGTTTTTTGGTCGTGGGGAAGGGGCTCCATGCCGTGCCTCCATGAATTATGTATCAAGGTTCTTGTTTTGTATGTATAACTAAACTCCCGGTTCCAAATTTTCCGGTTCTCTCGAGCCAGCAAATTTTAGATCCCGAGTACAGTCGATTTACTTGACTAACCATCCAGAAAATCGGGGCGAGGAAATCAATTAGTCGTCCCAAGGATATAATTTAAGAATTTTTAATTGCTAGGGGGCTGTCAAAAATTAAAATAAAATTGCTAGGGGCCACCTTATCTTAATGTATCGAGGACAGACACATACTAGTGGGCTATATATGGATCTGGAGTAGGGCCCAACCAATTACTCCAACGTTTATGTTCCAACAAGACTACAAGAGTCTGTGATTGTCGTTCGTTTCATTTACAAACCTTGTCAACCCTACTATGGGATAGAGCAATCCCCTAATTAATTCGAGGGATTAATAGGCATAATTCTAACACCTTCACCAGCAAAACTCATCTATGGATCATGTGTAAATTTGTAACTATATAAAGTATATAATCAACAAATATGTTCATTTTACATTTGTGTCTAACATGTCAATAATAATATACACTACCATTCTAGTACCCACCTATTCAATTAAGTACCCACTAGTTGGCAACTTTGCGATAGCTACATTGTTGGTTCTTTTGTATATGGACTACGAGTAGACTTGACATACTGACTTGCGATCCACTAATCCTACCCTAACTCGACCCTAATTGGATTCGTTACTAAATAAGTTATGGTTAGGGTTGAGTATTCATGACCCGTTACTCAATAATCTCGTTTATGAAAGAATGTTAAAACAAGTTACATTAAGATTTGAAAAATCGACATGTTTAATAAACGAGTCAGAGTAAGGATTGACCAATATTGGCTCAATAACTCACCAACCCGCCTAGGGTCGTCCCTAACTTTAATCCGTTGCCAAGTCTAACTACGAGCGTTAGCCACAATTGCCATTGTTGATTATTTTCTTTTTTAAAAGGTGAATTTATCTTTTAATGAGTTCACTAACTCATGTTAATAGAAATTGAAGTTGGGTATAAATTGCCAATGACTACAGACAGTACCAGCTACTAGTAAAAAAAAGAAAATGCTGTACCTAAAAACACTATAAGTTTTAATGAAATGACGATATTACCCTTATATCTAGCCGAGTGGGAAACTTATACAAAAACATAGGAACGTGGAACCGTAATTCTGTGGGGACTTTGTACTCTCTTTCTCTCTCTAAAGAAGTGTTAAGATGTAGGGCGTACTTTAGTTGGAGGGTATTGTAGTAAAATAAAGGGTTACCATCTGTGCTTCCAAAGACAGATGGCTGTATCTTATTGGCTCTTTACATTCTCCCAATCATAAAAACAACATAAAAAAAAATGTCTCGTCCCTTCCCGAAAAGAGATGCCGAGGAATCGGGCCTGGATCGCGAGGATTGATCCATCGCGATGATATGGCAAACAAGCTGTCAACAAGCAATAATGTAGTGCCACGTCATACAGGCAAAATAGACGGGGCCGTGTTAAAAGTTAAAACGCGTGAGTCTGGAATTTTAGATTTACAGCCAAGCAGCACAAATAATGGCAGCTCCCTTTTATTTCTATCTGATTATTTCCCGCACCGACGACTTCTCTTCTCTCCTCAATTAAAAAGGGCAACAAAAGAAAAGAAAAAGTGGTTTTACAAAAGCGGTTTTGGTACCAGTGCTTCCTTCTTCAAGCGGTTTTCCGTAATGCAAGCAAAGATTGTAAGCAAGACTCTCATTTATTCTGAAATATAGAGTGGTATTGAAAAGCGGTTTCTCTTTCACGAATTCTTCTTTCTCAGAAGAATATCGGAATTCCATGGCCATTTTGTAAAGATAAGCGGTTTTTTTTTAATTTCTGTGAAAGGCGGTTTTGTGGTTCTGGTATTGGGGGGATAAAGAAAGTGGTTTCTGAGTTGCAGATTTGTTCGCACGCGTGGCTTTTTAGGGAAATGAGCTTCATTGTTTAAATGCAAATTGTATTTGGCCGTTGAAGAAAGAAAAAGAAAAAAGCGGTTTTGTTTGGGTTAGGGGAAAAAGAACAATGAAGAAGTTGAGATTGAGAAAGCCTGTTTTGTTCTTGCTGTTCCTCACTGTTCTTGCTCCGATCGTCCTTTACACTGATAAACTCGGAAGCTTCACCGCTTCATCCTGTAAGTTTTTCTCTTTAATGAAAAAAAAAGACACAAGAAAAAGATAAAAGAAATGTTAGATTTTTATTGATTTTTTTTTCACTAATTTGATCTATTTTTGGTGTTTTCACAGCTAAAAACGAATTCATTGAAGATGTTTCCACTCTCGTAAGTAGATTTTTGTTTTCGTTTTTGGGTCTGAAATTTCAATTTCAATTTGCAACTGTTATGAAAGTTGATGTCTTTCTTTTCTTGTTTTTGTTTTCAGAGTTTTGGTGGTGAGAACAGGAAATTAAATCTGCTTCCAGAGGTAAAGATTTGTTTTTTCTTGAATAATTCATTCTACGTTTTTAGTTGAGGTTACTGAATGAAATTCAGATCTGATTTGTTCTTTTTCTGTAATGTAGGAATTACCAAAAACATTGAGAGAGCCGATTGGAATTGTTTATTCGGATAATTCAAGCAATTCGGTTTTGGGTTCTGGTGAAATTAGGGATTCTGTTGATGGTAAGTCCTTTTCAGGAACTGGTAAAAAAACTCATATTTTTTTGGAAGAGTTGTTGATAATGGACGCCGAATTCATAGTAGATTAATATAAAATTTTCTTCTTTTAATTCCTTTGTTTCCATGGAACAATTCATATGTTTTTTGATCTACAGAATTGCGATCAGTGAAGTCAACAGAGCATAAAGCCAGAGCATTATCTGCCACAGACGATGAAAATGAATTACAAAAGGAAAATCCCATCAAGCAGGTGACTGGAGGGTTGCCTGAGACGAATGAGAGCGATGGCATACAGAAATCCAAGTTAACGGAGGAAAAGGAAAGCGGGGAAGGAAAAGAAGATGCTGAGAAGCAAAAGAAATCTGGACAGGTTACCAATATTGCCGCTGATAAGATGGTAAGTTTCATGTTATTCTCTTGTTTGTTTTGTTTTGCTGTCAATTTCAGGCATTTTGAGAATGTGTTGACCTTCAAAATTTCTTCTATAGGTGATTAAGTGGTTGTTTTAGGCTTCTTATTTTTTTGGTCTGTTTCATGCTTCTTTTCCTTCTGATTTACAAATAAATGTACTCATAAAAAATATTTTGCACACTTTACTGGTATTGGGTCACTTTTGTTAAATGCATGAGGCTTTTGTAATTTGGGTCTGAAATTTGGTTTTTAGGTATTTTTTTAAATGGGTTGCTAAGAATTCTAAGATATGGAAATTTAAAATGTGTGATCAATCATCAATGTATCCTAAATTATGAATTTTTTAGTCTTATTTTCCTCCTATGACTGTTATTTGGAACTTTAAAATTCAACCGCTGACATGAACCCGAAAAGGAAAAGGTAATTGAACCATTGACCATTTGGTTGCATGGAAAATACAAGAAACAGATGATGCAATGCTTAAGTGTGTAAAGAAGCATTCTGCATATTGCTCTTTTCAGTTTATAGTGCTTAGTGTTGTGAAATCTCCATTGGGTCATAAGGTCTTTTAATGTTTAATATAGGTCTTCTTCATTGGGTTTAACCATAAATTTTTTTTCAGCTTCCTCCAAGTTTACCTTGATTGTCATTGAGTTAGTTTGCAAGCTGATATATGACTAATAAATGAAAAAGGTGATTGATTATTCTCAAATGAAAGAAAAAATAGAAAATAAAAATCCATAAGCGAAATTGATATTCTTTTTTTCTACTTCTGATTTCAGGGAACCAAAAATGATCAACAATCTGCACAGACCTCTGGGAAAATTGATTCAGGAGAATCTTCCAAGAATAAGATTCAGAGGTCGAGCGACCAAACAGTCATGCCAGATGCTCGAGTTCGGCATCTTAAAGATCAGCTGATTAGAGCAAAAGTCTACCTTGGCCTTGGTGCTACTCGCAATAATCCCCACTATATTAAGGAGCTCCGGTTGCGGATGAAAGAGGTTCAGAGAGCACTTGGGGATGCAACTAAGGATTCCGACCTACCAAGGAGGTAAGTCCTCTCTTTGTATCGATTCATAGGTGGTTTCGATTATAATCAATAATTTCATTTCTATTCTCAAGATTGTGTAATGAGACTATCTTCTAGTGGTTTCTTATCTGGTGGGTTTTTCTGATATCTTTTAGCGTTTGCTTCAAGTAACAAGGAAATACAATCATATTCCTTGGTTTAAGCTCTTTGTATATTCACCATCTTACTGGGGCTTAATGCAGTGCCAATGACAAATTGAAGGCAATGGAGCAAACTTTGGCCAAGGGGAAGCAAATTCAAGATGATTGTGCTGCCGTAATAAAGAAGCTTCGTGCTATCCTCCATTCCACAGAGGAACAGCTCAGAGTGCACAAGAAGCAGACAATGTTCTTGACACAACTTGCAGCAAAAACACTTCCTAAAGGTCTACACTGCCTTCCGTTGCGTCTCTCAACAGAATACTATTCGTTGAATTCTAGCCAGCAGCAGTTTCCCAATCAAGAGAAACTAGAGGACCCCAGCTTGTACCACTATGCACTTTTCTCAGATAATATATTGGCTGCAGCAGTGGTTGTAAATTCAACTGTTTCTCATGCTAAGGTAGAGCTCATCAATTTACAAAGAGAGCAGAATTCTAGTTGAATAATATTATCTTCAGTATGTGAGCTCTGTAATTAATAGTGCATTTTATATTTGGCAGGATCCAGCAAAACATGTATTTCACATTGTTACTGATAGGCTTAATTATGCTGCAATGAGGATGTGGTTTGTGGCAAATCCACCAGGCAAAGCTACTATCCAGGTTCAAAACATTGAAGAATTCACCTGGCTGAACTCAAGTTATAGTCCAGTTCTGAAGCAGCTTGGTTCTCCTTCCATGATAGATTATTACTTCAAGGCTCATCGTGCAAACTCTGATTCGAACTTGAAATTCCGGAACCCAAAGTACCTTTCCATCCTAAACCATCTTCGTTTTTATCTGCCAGAAATCTTCCCAAAGCTCAACAAGGTGCTCTTTGTAGATGATGATATTGTAGTGCAGAAGGATCTCACTGGCCTTTGGTCAATAGATCTGAAAGGGAAGGTTAATGGAGCGGTTGAGACTTGTGGAGAAAGCTTCCACCGGTTTGATCGCTATCTCAACTTCTCTAATCCTCTTATTTCCAAGAACTTTGACCCTCGTTCTTGTGGATGGGCATATGGAATGAACATCTTTGATTTGGAGGAGTGGAAAAAGCAGAACAGAACAGAGGTGTACCACACATGGCAGAAGCTGGTAAGAACTATGCTTATTCTCTTGCTTAAAAATTCATTGTATCTTGTTCTTTTGAACTCGAATAGCAAACTCTAAATACCAACTTGTAAGCTGAATCCATAGTAGTCATCCTTAATAGTGAAAAATCAACCAAAGGCCAAACCTAAGCCCTTGAACTCCAACACCAACACTCCACAGGACCTCATTAACCCACTTGATCCTCACCCATTATGAAGTAAACTTGCAATTATTTCTTGAATATATGTAGTTCACTTTTTCTCGAGGGCATTTAATATATGAGTTCACAGTGAAGTGTAACTACGATAGGGCAAACCAAACCATGAATCAAGGTGAATAAGATATGCTCTTACGAATACCACTCAGTTGAGCTTGAGAACTTATGATAGGTTTATTAGGCTTTTAATACAGGCCAATATTCATACATCCGCTGAGGGTATCATTGAGTAGTCAACTCGCTGATCTGGTACTTTAAAACTATAAAATTCTACTAAACTAAGTGAAATACTGGGCAGAGTCTGGGCCGCTTATTCAAATTTAGTTTCAAAAATTTAAAGCATAGCAAGAACTTGCTATCATACGTTATATTTGAAACGTGCATTCATGAAACTTCTACCATCAATGTACGGTATGCGGTAATAGAATTCAACTAATTGATTTTTTTTTTCCATTAATGAAATGAGTTTGGAATTCTGAAGCCTGTGTTTGGTTGTGCAGAATCAGGACAGACAGCTGTGGAAGTTGGGAACTCTTCCACCCGGTCTGATAACATTTTGGAAAAGTACATTCCCCCTCAGTCGGTCATGGCATGTATTGGGACTTGGCTACAACCCAAATGTGAGCCAGAAGGAAATCGAACGAGCAGCTGTGATTCACTACAATGGGAACATGAAACCATGGCTTGAGATAGGCATGCCCAAGTACAGAAACTTCTGGGCTAGATTCATCGACTATGAACAAGTTTTCCTGCGGGACTGCAACATCAATCCATAAAGTCCCCTCATGCCATTGTTCTATCTTTAGATTTCTTTCCCCAAACATCAATGTAGCATATATATTTTTGCAGGTCTATGCCACTTGCCGAGTAGGTTTCTTTCTGAATCAAAAGCTTTTGTTAGTTTGATTCTTTCTGTCCCATGAGTGTTAGTAGTAGTAGTAGCTAGAAAGCCCTCAATCATATCTTTGTTCTTAACATCTTTTGTTCCACCCTCTGCAGAAGTGCAGATAAAGTTGTAAATGTTTCAGAAACTCGAGTTAAAGTAATCCAGATATACCGTGTAGTAGTTCCATTCTCTCAAGCTCATGTATATGCAATAGTAGGCTGCGAATTTTGAAGCAGTTCTCCCTTCCCTTGATGTCTATTTTTACTTGATAACAAAAGAGATCTCTTAACACCGAATTTTGAAGCAGTTCTCTCTCTCTCTCTCTCTCTCTCTCTCTCTCTCTCTCTCTCTCTCTCTCTCTCTCTCTCTCTCTCTCTCTCTTTTCTTTTTTGACTGTTCTGTTTTGGTTTGATAGTTGGTAAATCATTTTTCTGAGTGGATGCTTCATGCTTCCCACCTCTTTCTTTAGAGTTGTTTTCCTTTATTTGATCCTTCAGATTATCATTTTTATTACATTCCAGGATTAAACTATGACAAATAGGTAAATAGTAAACCCCTGCATTGCTTGGGATGCATAATCTTTATTACCACTCTGTTTTTATCATTAGCTCTAAAAGGGTCGGTATTGTCGTCCACAGACATAAACATGGACACAAAAAGGTTTAAAAAAAAAAAAACCCTGGAAAATATAGTAACAGTTGGGGCTGGATTGATTGGAGCCGTTGAGTGTTACTGTGAATTGAGAAAGTTGTTTTTATAAATGGACAGTTGGTGCGACAGCCTGTGTGAGCTAGCATTAGGGTTTGGTTGCTACAGTTATGGCCTTCACATGGGGGTACTGGTAGCTAAGCTAATAATAAGGAAGGACTAGGATAGCATTATTCTTGCTTGCAGAGCTCCATAAAACAACGGCTGTGACTATGTGAATGAGTACTTCTTCATCTACCAAATTGGGACCACCATTGTGTGCATCACTCCGTGGACTGACATGACATGGGATGATCAGTTCTTAATGAATCCTCATACAAAAACCGGCTCCTTTTAAAATAGCCAGATGAGATTAACAGTAAAATGAATAATTAAAAAAAAAAACTTTCAATTTTAGCAAACTTTATAGAAATTAGAAGTTTTTAAATGATATGATTTTTGGTCATTATAAGTTACATAATGATGAAATCATTCTCACCAAAAAGTAGTTTTAGTACATTAAAAAACTGTTCATTATACCATTAATTTCAGTTGAATTTTTGTAATGATGATATCTATAATAAAATAAACATCTTCACCAAAAATCGGACTTGGATCATCCCATGTAGACCCTATATGAGAAGTTATTTTTAACACCGGGGTCAAATATCCTTACTCTTTTTTATTTAATTTATTTTTGATGGACACAACAGTTTTGTTTTGGTTGGATACTTGGATGTTATGATGGTGGACAAGAAATTTGGGACCCGTTCCCGCTCTAGTTGTCACCATTTGGGGTTTGGGAGTAGAGAATTACAGATCCGGCCTGGGGTCTAACTTAATTTATATGAACCAATTAAGTATTTTAGACCGACCTTTTTACAAAATTGGTGCCCGATGTTTATGTGGCAAGGTAGGATCACCACTTTTTTCCTCCCAAAAATGTTACGAGGGGTTTTTAATTTATACGGCAGTGGGACCCACTATGCCACATAAGCTTCGGACATTTGTTTTATAAGTCCGTCGGTCCAAAAAGCAGTACTCTTAATTTTTAGTGAGGGGTGATCGGGTGAGGAGTGAGGACAGCTAACGTCATTTTATCTCTGTTCTAGCACTTGGCGTTCTTAATTGTGGATTAGTTAGAAACGTATAAGAGCATCTCCAATGCAATGTGGATGTGGTAAAATAAGGCTGTCACATAGGAAAAATACACATTTTTCCATAAAAAACTCTTCAAATGCTAATGTGAACATACAATTTTAAGTTGAGTTGGCAATGAAATGGAATGCTATTGGTGGAATGGAAAGACACTAGTGTGAAAAACGAGGACATTGTGAAGTTGAATGTCTAATTCTTTCAAATTCTAGACATTCAACTTCACAATGTCCTCGTTTTTCACATCCATTCCACCAATAGTATTCCATTCCACTGCCAACTCAGTTTAAAAGTGTGTCTTCACATTAATATTTGAGGAGTTTTTTTTTTGAGAAATATGTATTTTCCTATGTGGCAGTCTTATTTTACCACATCCACATTGCATTGGAGATGCTCTAAACATTTTGTCTTCAAATTGAAGTATTAATTAATTAAAAATTTAGAAGTACAATTAATATCGTCAGAACAGAACAGTGATCAATTACTCGGGGGGCCAATGTTTACAAAATATGATTAGTAAATTATTAAATCTTCATTGTTGGTACTAACCACTGGCCCGGCTATAATTGGTCAAAACGTGTGGTTTTGGGTGCACAAGTCAAGTGTTTTGGACTTTGGGGGCGGGTCAGATTCCCGAATCCTAAGCTGCCCCAAATCTAATACATTTGTGCCCGAATCCTAACAAGGTCTAGCCTTGTCTTTCAGGGTTTTGTTGCCAACACTGAGTGCCATTACTCTGTCCAGAAATACCATTATCGTTTTCTCGCTCTCTCACAGTGATGAAGAAGAAAAACCGCCCGGGAAGGACTAGGGTTTCGAAGGTTCCACCTAAACCTTCTTCACTGGCCACCCGTGCTTTCAATGTGGTAAATTTTCTTCATTAATTTTCCTAGGGTTTTCTTTTTTACTGTTAAGTGAAGTTTGTTTTAGGTTTTACATGTTCAATTTCCCTCTCGTGCCAGTTCTTACGTTCATAATAATTGGAAACTTGAATCATTTTAAAATGGAGGGGTTTAATTGCTTTTCTTTTGTGTTGATACTATTTTTTTTTTTTTGATAAATGATAATATCAACATTGAATGTGGTCCTTTAATCTGGGTTCGTTTGTCTGTCATTGCGTATTATTGCTCAGATGGCGAATTTAAACTATACGCAGGGTTGTAATGGTGATCATTTTGCAAGTACAGAAGATTCCGATCATCTTTCACTTGCTGAGAGCTTTGAGAGGAGCCAAAAAAATGTAGAAGAAACAGAGCGAGGTACCGAGCCTATTATTGTTGATGCAGAAGATGATACCATGACCAGCATTGTTCCCGAAACCCCAAACAGCTGTGATGTTGATGATGGATATAATGATAAAGAAGCAGCTCCTGATAAAACTGAAGAGGCTACCACTCTTAAGGAAAAACCCATCTCATTGAACTCTCCAAGCACATGGAATTGGGATTTATTGGAAATGTCAGATTCGACGTTGCGAGGGCGTTGTATCAAATGTAACGAAGGAGGTGATCAGGTACTGATTTGTAGTGGTAATGGCTGCTTGATAGGAATACACACGTGTTGCTTGCGTTGCCCACCTACTTTCGATGATGTTGGAAACTTCTACTGTCCGCTATGTTCTTATAAACGAGCAGTTTCTGAGTTGCACGAGGTGGAGAAAGAAGCAGCCTTGGCAAAGGAGAAGGTTCAGTTGGTTAGGAAATCTTTCTCTCTTTTTGTTTCTGGTTCCGATAAGAAAGAATCAACTGAGAGAATTCACGAGAGAGAACTGAATCAATCAAGAATGGATGCGGATCGTAATGGTTGTCGTACTAATAGGCAACATCAAGAGAGCAATGAAAAAAATAATTTTATTGGATTAGCGGAAGATCAACAAGAAGCAACAACTACTACTGGGTGTAGTAATGGCAATTTAGGGAAAGAGACATCTCTGGCAAGTGAGAGAAACGATATTCTGCTGACTGGAGAAGGAGACCATGCAAAACAAGTTGGTAATCATCAATGGAAGAGTATGGAAGATCAACAAGAAGCAGTAGTTGCTGTTGGATGTTCGTTTGGAAACTTAATGGTAGAGAAACCTCATGAAAGTAAGAGTTGTGATACTTCTCTGTCTAGAGGGAAGCGTTCAAAACAAGTTGACTATCACCATTGTAAGAATATAGAAAATCAACAAGAAGCAGTAGCTGCTGTAGGAGTTAGTAATGGGAATTTAGGAGTAGAGACATCTCTGATAAGTGAAAGAAATGATGCTTCACATGGAGGAGACGATGCGGAACAATTTGATGGGCATCGATGCGAAAGTGTGGTCGAGCTTCGGAGCCGAGTAGGGCCTTCTGTTTCCTGTGGTAGTGATAATGTGTCTTGCGGAGAAGACTTACCTCTATGCAGTGAGTTTGGAAATCCTTTAACCCAAACAAAAGAAAATGAGACAGAGATGGTTGTAGAGCATCAGCATCCAAAAGAGGGTGAGCAACAAATGCAAGTAGAAGCTAATATTGGGTTTGAATATAGAAATTCAACCTGCAGAGAAACTGAGACTGTATCAGTACATGCTCAACGTGTAACTCGAAGCACAGTTTCACAGCCAAGGGTTGTTGATCCAGTAGTGAAATCCCCTTCTAACCGAAGTACAAAGGGGAAGAAAACTGCCTCCAGCAAGTCAGTGAAAAGCAAAAAGTCAGCCAGATGCCCGTAAGTTCATAATAATTTGTGGAACTTAGAAACGGTTATTCATCTTAAGTGACTTTGTTTATGGTGTTGGAAATGATAATATTTATTGTTCTCATGGCTTGGAAGATTGGTTAACATTAAATTTTGTTTAATTTGCAGATCAAACCCAGCACTACCTAATTCAAGGCGTAAGAAACTCCCTTGGACACATGAGGAGGAGGAAATGCTAAAGGTATTCAATCCTCCCCTACACATTATCCTCACCTCCTGAAAGTTTTAGTGAATAAACAATAAAATAGTCAAAAATTAATAATGATTAATAAGTTATGGCATACTCAAAATTTTGCATTTGGATTTTTGGTAATAAAGTTTGATTCAGAGAGGTAGGATTTCAATTTTGTCATATTTCCTTCGGATCTCCTACTTTCGTTATGAGGTTCAATGTTAATAAAACATTCGCATTCTATCAGATTCAACTTAATGTCTGACTGGCTAGTAGTAGGGTTTGTGTTTTACGCATTTGTGGAGTTGATTTGTGTACTATTTTTATCTTTCAACTACCAGTCATCTGATGCTGATAAATTTTTTCATAATAAAATGGTGCAGGAAGCAGTAAAGAAAGCTTCAAGTAAGGTCAATAAAAATATACCATGGAAGATCATTTTGGATTCTGGTTGTAAAGTTTTTAATGAAAGTCGAACCCCAAGTGATCTCAAGGATAAATGGAGGAACATGGCTAAAGAAGGCTCAAGAGCAAGACGGAGGTGACTTTGTCTTTTACTTTTAAACTGGAGGACCAGTAGATCTCAAGTCCAGAATTTTTATCCGCCCCCATCTAAGTCCTGAACTGGATGATATAGAGAAGGAAAAAGGAAAAAATGGAGGATATTTTAGCCAACAAGGGTTCTTGAAGTGCACCTCTGGTTCTGTTGGATTTTTTGTACATTCCTTCTTCCTTCTTCTTAGTAAATTGCTTTTACTGATCAGGAAAATATGACCTAGATCTTTAAAGTTGTCAATTTTGTGTTTTGCTGATTTAAATATTTAATTTGGTCTCCTTTTTTGTTTGGGGTTGGGGGTTTATGTATAAAGTTTTCTGTTGTAAATTGATTTTGTTTGTAAATGCATTTTGATGCATATCTGCTATAAATGTAAACATCCCTCTTTTTCTTGGCAATGTGAATGTTGCTGGCTATATCCTTTCTGTTTTGTTATTTCTTTACGGAAAGAGGATGGTTCATATAAATTCACGTTGTTTCATGGATGAATGGAATTAAAATGAGAACCTCCCAAACCTTCCCACATTAACTCCCTTTCCTGTGTGTTTTATCTAGAAAAAGGGCCCAATGCAAATTCACAGTTCCGTCTTTTCCAGAGTTTGAAAATTTAAAGCTACATAGACAGTATAACTTGGATTAATAGTTTAGGTAATGAAATATTACTCCTATCCAGTACATGATAGGTTCCCACCCAATCTTGATAAAGGGCTTAGTACACAGGTCTCATAGGAAGCACAGGTGTTAAACTTTTCCTTGTTCGTGTGATGTACAACTTGCAGAATCGGATGTGATGTTCAAATAGAGCGAGCAAGTTTTATGTGTTCCTTGATGTAAACTAACAAGTTCTTGTAGCATATTATCAACAAAGAAACAAATGGGGGCAATTGATTTTGGATCATTGGTTGGTTCAGTTCAAAACCTTCTACTGATCATTCTTTCCAGACAGGAAGGATTCCTTGAGCTGCTAATCGCTTCTCAACCCAAAAGACTACATGTTTTGCTGTGATTTTCTTCTCATCTATGAGAAAGGGCTCGACAGTGCTCACTCCTGTGCCATAGGATGCCAAAGAAAATCCCTTTGGTCCTGCCCAAGAAAAAAAAAAGAAAATAAACATATAGGTTAACCATATGGGACCAATGCGTTATGATGTGGTATTCACACATACTGATACGGCATGGCTGTGGGACGAAGTATGATATATCCTCATATCACAGAAAAGAACTAGAATGCAAATATATGTTAAGGATTCATTTATATTTTACCTGTAAGGACTCCATCTGGGAAGAAAGCCCAAAATGAGTAGCTAGTCCCGTTCTTCAGAAAGGAACCTTCCAGCTGTTATTTGTTTAGAAACCCAACATTGAATCAGAGATGTAAGAAAAAGGCCAAAAAAAGAAAGGAAAGGAGATTCATTTTCTTATGATGCAATGAAGGGTGAGTAAGATATGGATTCTAATGCGTAATCTTGGGTTGGTTACGCTATTTCAGTCTGTTACTTGGGCTGTCAATGTAGTTGAAATAGCGTGAGATCGCCAGAGATAGTTAAGTAAATAGAGTAATGCTGGTGAAGTGTGAATTAAGTGTTTGTTATTTCATACTCTCATTAAAGAGTGAAGCTGGTTCATGCAAAATTTAAGTTTATGACATTTGCCATATTGGGAAGTAAAAGAGCATCATTTGTTAATGACTAACCCTGTTATCATTAAAGGAGAGCTCAATGTCTGACAGATCATCTTGGGCTTCAAGTATAGCTTTGAGTGAAGGGATCACATCCTCTTCCATCAGTTCGGGTAGAGGTTTTGCTGGAGCTTTGGCTGGAGCCTTTGGTTTTGCAGGTGCTTCTTTATCAACTGCTTTTGATTCCTTTGTTTTAGCAGTAACTAGAGAGAGTAGAAACATGTATGATACAAAATCATCATCATCTTAAATCACTTATATCACTTATATCAAACATGTGTGAGCCTTTTGCAAGCAGGTTTTATTCTTTTGAGTAGTATAGAAATTCCTTAGTTTGCTAATGTTTGGTAGTGTTATGACTTTCTGTGATTTTCCTTAGAACAGATTGTAATTCATTAAATGAAAAGGATGAGCACAGGGCTAGAGCTTAATTAGTAAAATTACCAGTTGAAGTAGATGATTCTTGCACTGCAGAGCACACGACGTGTCCTCGTGAAGTAATCAATTTGTGTACTTTCCATTCATTGTCCCTTGTTGGCAGAACTGAAGATAATAATTTTGGGAAGACAGAAATTTTGATGGATTTTGTTGAAGGACAAGTCACATTGATGGAAGGAGAAGCCATATTATACAGAGGCTTGTTGAACAGGGGAAGAAGAGTTACAGTTAGAACTTTGATGTAGGTATTACTGAAAACTTTGCATTAATTCTGTTGAGTATTGAGAGGGTGGTGGCAGGAATCCTACTTCTCAAATTCTTTAGAATTGGGAAATTCCTTGGCAAGTAAAGAACATCATCAGGTATTACATTGTATTTGGGGAATTTTTTAATTTTTTTTTTCTTGTTCTGTTTTTTCTCTGCTTAGGAAGGAGTGGTGGAAAATGCCCTATTCAGTGTCTAATGTCATCCTCTAGTTTCTTTTTCTGTGGATTACTGACTCTCCTACCTCATGTCTCACTCTTTCTTTTCTTTTCTTTTCTTTTTTTTTTTAAAAATTTTCTTTTTTGTTGATAGGAAAAAATTTTCGACCACTCCTTACACACGTAGATGTATGCGTGTGACTCTGTCGACTGTTGTCTATCTATACTTGTATACGACACGAAGCGACTTTCCCTACACTCTTCCATTCTCATGAACCTCAGTCGATTAATTATACGAAGAAAAAAAAAGTCCATAAAGTGTATGTCACTAATAAATGTAAGTCTAGTTGTGTGCTGGGGTTGGTTATATATTATGACTAAAGGTTACATGAGAAATGAAATGAACTCTACCCCATAGTACGTAGTGGATTAATTAAGAAGACTTATTATTACTTAGAAGGAAACATGCATGAGAAGGATTGAAGGCTTATTTCTAACCACAACATATGCTGCAGCTCCGATCTTAAAAAGTCTTTGTTTCGGCTACTTGTACTACTACTAAAGTTTGAAATTGAATTGGAATCTGCTAGATGATAACGAATAAATGGACCCATCCCATCCCATCCCATCCCATCCCATCCCAATCCCATCCTACAAGCTGAACCACGGCATTATCGCTTTGAGCCATATACGAATGTACATTGTGAGCCCGCCAGGCGCGGTCCCTTCCCCTCTTTCTTTGGGGGGTTATCTTGTAGCCTGTAGGTATGGGTAGTAATAAATGGTCCAACTGAATTATCATCTCTCAATTCAATTTCAAACTAGTTGAAGAAGGAGAAAAGATTTTATCATCAGATCATGATTCAACTGAACGCAGTTCATTGTCAGGATTTTAATGGGCCTCGGCCCTCTAGCTAGTAAGGCAAGTTTTAACTATGGTTAACATATGTAGTACACCAATAAACGCACAGACTCGATTGTTCAATTGTGCAGGCCTGCAGGTGCGTTGTGACTGAGGTTAGGAGGGAGGGTGGGACCATCGAAATTCAATGATGAGGAGCACGAAATCATTGTTGTTGTTTTAGCGGTTTTTTTCCGTTGAAAGAGAAGAGAAGAGAGAGAGAGAGAGAGAGGGAGGGTGGCAGCCTGCCAGGGTGGGGGATTTTATTGGCGGGGAGAGGAGTCCGTTGAGGTTAACTAACTATATATTGTCAAAAGAGGGACAACGTACGGAAAGTGCGGTTGGTTTTGTTTGGTGAGAATCCGAAAACGGTTTTTTGGTATTCCCTTCCTTTCCATTCTAAATTTCTAATTTTCAGTTGTTGTTGAAGAAAGAAGAAAGAAGAAAGAAGAAAGATGATGAATTGAAAACTAAGGAAGCAGGGTCCCCCCCACCCTCTCCGTTCTTGTCTCCCAAGAATTTTCTTTCCCTCTTCCCCCTACTCAGAAAACTGAAAAAAACACAACACAAACCAAAGACTTCTATTCTCTTCTATTTGTTTTTCCAGAGAAAACCCTAGATAATCTTCTCAAATCTCCCCTCATTTTCACATTTCTTCCGTGAAGAAGAGGAAGAAAATTGAGAGAGAGAGAGAGAGAGAGAGAGAGCCTCTGTTCTTAATTGATCTGCTGTTGTCTTCAATGTAACTTTGAAAGGTTTGATCCATCGACCATTTTTATTTTCTCGATTTGTTTTATATTATTCTTAATTATTTATTATTAACATATGTAACTCTGATGATGTTTTTTCATTTTGATATCATTGGTCTGGAAATTAATGGGAAGACATTAGAATCAATAAGTTATGATTAATTGAGGTTACATTCCTTCTTATTAGAGAATTAGAAAGGCATTTCTTATAAAGAACAAAATTAGGATAATCGTAGGACTCATCATTTGGATGCACGTGTTAATTTGAAAAGATAATAATGGCAAATCAACTGTTTGAAAAGAAAAAAAGAAAAAGAAGAAGATAACAATGGCATGATTCTTGTTTGGTCTGGGTTTTTATTTTTTTCAACAAGAGAAGTTACCCGTTACTTTTATCGGTCAAAAAAAAAAAAAAAAGTTACCTTAAATTTGCTGGAAATGTAAAAGCATATATCTGAACCTTCTGTTTCTTTACCTATTTGGTTTTAAAATTTTAGATCTCTTATCTTGCTTAATCTTGTTGGACTCATTCCTTTAACTTGCTTGCTTGGGATTATCTGGAGTTCTTTTTGGAACCCACTTAACCTTTCTTAAATTCAATTGTGCAAAAGCTTCACATTTGAATTTAGACCTTTACTACGATGCTGGGTGATACCATTCCTAGCAAGATTAGTATTACTTTGGAATGAACACCACAAACTTTGCTAACTTAGCAAGCTTCACTTTTCATTAATTGTAGAACCTTTACCTTCAGACGTCCGGAGATGATCTCCTTGCAGTGATGCCATGCTTGGTAATGGGTTACTTTCTGCATTTGCACTGTAGATGGATAACAAATCTCAGATGGTTCGAACCCACTCTCACGTAGAAGTAAGTATCTTTTTCATTTATGTTTTATTCTATTTAGTTGGTGCATTATACTGTAACATTTATGCGGAAGACCACTTGCTAGAGTGGTTAGAAGCATGGGTTTCCATAGTCTAGGTCTTGGTATCGAATCCCACAAAGGGTTAAATGGCAATCTAGTTAGCTAAAAAAGATTATAATCATTTGTAACGTTTATTAGTGGCAATGGGTTAGCCCGCTCTCACCTAGAAGTAAGCTTTCTCATATTGATTTATAATGGAAGGTTGTTTGTGGATGATTGCACCAGATGGGAGCTCTAGACGAAAGATCAGTACTTCAGTTTGACGATGAGAACCTTTCTAGTCCTATGTCAGTTGATAGAACGACAGATTCTTTGGATGCATTGCACCCCAAAACTGTTTCAGGTTCTTCGCAAGTCTGTAGTATTAAATGTATGGGAAGTACAGTTTTCAGTAGCCTAAAGATCGTAGTCTTCTCGACCAAATTAAACTTACTCATGCCTTTCGGCCCTCTAGCAATCCTGATACATTATCTGACCGGCCATCATGTGAGTTGCACTTATCTATAAGCACCTTGTTATATCTTTGTATTTATATATGCTCCCATTTATTTTTTTAGTGGACTGCAGGGATGGGTATTCTTTCTAAGCTTGTTGGGAATAACACCTTTGGCCGAGCGTCTAGGTTTTGCTACAGAGTAAGGATTATCTTGTCTATGGTCTGATTTTGTAATAGCTCTCTTTGGTATTAGTTTTTACAGTAATCCAACTCTATAGGGACCTGAACGAGCTTGTATTTTCTTCTTATATAGGCAGCTAGCATTCTTCACTGGAGCTACAGGTAATTTTTTTTATTATATGGAAATTTCAATGGATGGTGTCTGTTTCTTTATTCTTGTTCATGCTCCCTTGTCCCTTGTCCATGTTTTTATGAATTGCTACTAGTTTCCAACTCAAGTTGATTGTAACAGTTCATGTCAAAGTGCAGTATACTTCTTTATATTCATTTCCCATATGGTTAATGTCAAAGTAATTTTGCCTAATGATCATTCGAAGCACTCATGTTCTTTAGATTAGGCTTATGTAACTATGTCTGCTAGATAGTTATTGATGACTCTCCTTTCATGTAAGATTGACCAATCTGATACAGAATTACAGATTGATTTTGTAAAACACAGCAAACTGGCAATGGTCTTAAGGATTTCAAAAAAAATATAGATTGCCACCATTCTCCTCAATGAAAACCTTCACACTAGTCATACAGTATCCCAACATGCTGTTAATAACATATTTTCATCCTTCTCTTTCCCTGTTTCATGACTTGAATGGCTACAAAGATGCATGTTCTTGTGCTTGAGAACTTTGTCTATTTGCTTATGTATTAAATTATACCATCAACTTACCGATGTCTATTTTTGACATTTATCATATATTCATACTGATAGACAGTATGAAGTTGATTATTCTACTTTTGGTCATTTATAATGTATTGAACTGGAACCTGCAGTTGGGGGTCTTCTAAATGCTACTTTTGGAAATGCAACCGAATTGATAATATCAATTTATGCACTGAAAAATGGAATGATGCGCATTGTTCAGCAATCATTACTAGGCTCAATTTTGTCAAACATGTTGCTGGTGCTTGGATGTGCGTTCTTTAGTGGTGGCATCGTTTTTTTAAAGAAGGAACAGGTTTTTAACAAGGTAGGAATATCCCTAAATCTAGAGTTTGCTTTTCTCTGCTATCCTGTATCCTTCATGTTTCGGTTGATGAAAATTGGAATTGTTGTACCTTCATGAGCAGACAGCTGCTACAGTGAATTCAGGATTGCTCCTGATGGCAGTTATGGGCATACTGTTTCCAGCTGCACTCCACTCTACACATACTGAGCTGCATGATGGGAAGTCAGAGTTGGCCCTTTCAAGGTTTAGCAGCTGCATAATGCTGGTGGCATACGCAGCCTATCTTGTTTTTCAGCTGAAGAGTCACAAGAGGTTATATGAGGTTTGTCTCTTTAATACTTTCAGAAGTGTATTATGTTTTCCCTTATTGTTGAAATAGTATGTTCTACACGGTGTTTCAACGTGAATTTGCACTGGAGTATGTTGAGAACTGGGACACTAACTGGATATTTGAATCATCGAATTCCTGATTGCAGATAATTTTAGCTGTTTTATATTATGTTTGATTGGTCCTTGTTGTTATACTCTTTGGCTCATGTGAAGTCAAGGGGCCTTTTTTGGGTGAAGATGATCCACTCATCGTGGAGACTACTCTCATCAAAATTCATTCTTTCTTTGTTTACATTTATTTCTTCAGCTTATTCATTTGTATTTGAACTTAGGGAGAACCTACTGAAGAGGGCTCAGATGATGATGAAGTTCCTGAGATCTCTAAATGGGAATCTATAATATGGCTTGCAATTTTGACTGCTTGGATCTCAGTCCTCTCAGAATACCTAGTGGATGCCATAGAGGTAATGCTTAAAATGGTCTAAATGGAATAGTGGTGGTTTTGGATTTTACTTGGTCCTTCATGCAGGACCTAGACATTGTTGTACACATATATATACATCTTTCTTGCAGTTATGTAGCCTCTTGTGACTATATGTCATGATTGTTACCGGGTTTTTGTATTGGATTATTTTTCCAGGGAGCATCTGTTGCATGGAAAATGCCGATATCATTTATTAGTGTCATCTTGCTTCCAATCGTGGGAAATGCTGCAGAGCATGCGAGTGCCATTATATTTGCAATGAAAGACAAGCTCGTAAGTTATTGAACAACTGGATTTTCTAGAACTTTATTTGTTTGACTATATTCTGACTGGTACACTTGTGCAGGACATTTCTCTGGGAGTTGCCATAGGGTCTTCAACGCAGATATCTATGTTTGCGGTACGTATAAATATTATGCGCTTGATGACATTGTTGAGAAACTTTTGCCAGTTGTGGTTGGACTGTTGGAGCATAGGTTCCCTTTCATTAACTGTTCCTTCTTTGACCTCAATGCATATAGATACTACTTCCCCATTTTTGTTATGCATGTGACACTCTACAACTGAGGTATTTTTTTATCTTTTGTGACTCATCAAGAATCCTTATATCCATTGGCTTTTTAGATCAATTGACAATTACCAGCCAATTCCTCATGATGTATATGCTTGTCTTGTGGGACCAAGAACTATCACTTGTTTGCAATTTAACTTTATCTTGGTTCTTGATACATATCTTTAGTCAAGGCATGTGCCTTGTGATCTAAGTCTTGAAATCTTGGTTACCTATCTCAATGAGTCTTATGCGCAATTGTGTCTGTTATTACAGAGCTGCAATTCCTTATTATACAGTTTTACTCTTATCTTGCTTCTCCCTAAGCTTTTGGGTCCTTAGTTCATAGGGATGCATTTTCTGGCTTGAAGGAGATATTAGAGCCTTATACTTACTATTCTATATGTCATGCTAGCTTGAATGTTTCATTTATTCCGGACATGAAGAAATCTTCAATTTGTTTGTAGTCTTTTGCGTTTCACGTTTGCTGTGATTATATGTTGCTGCATCTTACATTCACTTTTATTTATTTCAAAATTCTATTTGGTGATTATTGTGGCTGCAGATTCCCTTTTGCGTGATCGTTGGGTGGATCATGGGGCGCCCAATGGACCTAAATTTTCAACTTTTTGAGACAACCACACTTTTTATAACGGTTTTAGTCGTAGCCTTCTTGCTGCAGGTTTGCCCTTTAAAGAACAACAATCTCTACTTTTTTGCATAGCTGAATTTATCATTAAGAAAGAGTGTAGTTCCTTGAGAATACTTATATCCCAGTCCTTCATTACTTCAGCGGCCAAAAGTTGGTTAAATCCGTATGTTACCAATTTTACTTGTGATGATGAAGTAACATTTACTATTCCCAGGAGATTGTTTTGACCGATCTCTTCCTAATTAAAGTAATTGTTTCCTATGGAGCATTGTAAAAAATCCCTATTCATGGGTCATTCTTTTCATGTTCTTCATGGTTTACATGCAGGATGGAACTTCAAACTACTTTAAAGGGCTGATGCTCATTCTTTGCTATTTGATAGTCGCTGCCAGTTTCTATGTACATGTAGATCCTTCTTCAGTCGGTGAGTTCCTTTGAAAATTAACATCAAGATCTCTTAAAACTCTTGTGCGCTTGAGTTTCCCAATCATTTTCCGATTAAAAAACATGGCACCTATGTAGTAATTTATTTTTGATGAATAGGTTTTTTTCATTTTGTTGCTTGTAGTTTCACTGTAAAACAACTGCTTAAATACATGCATTGTGTGCTGGCTAGTTTTACTTTAAAGATGACTTCATTACAACTGTGTTTTTGCAGAGGATAAGCCTTCCAAACATTAGGCATCATTGCATCAACAAAGAGCCATGTAGTGATGAGATACTGGATCCAAATCTCTGTGGCCATTAATCCACCACTGTATAGAATTCCAACAATTCTCCATTTACCTTTCGCGCTCCCCACCCCAAGGCATCCCAGGATGGGTTGTGTTTAGTACATTTCGCTCCAGAGGTGTCACTGCTCAAATCTGCTTGTAGTTTGACGACTCATCAGTTAGGACGAGACGGCATTTTGTGACGCCCACTCTGCATGATGTAAATTTTGAGAGGAAGAAAAAATTAAAGAAATTTTCAACTTTAAGAAAATATGAGAAATCAAATTTTCTTTTTCATATATATATTTTTTTCTCCAATACTTTGGTTTCATATGTAAACTATTGCTACTGGCATATTTTTAGGAACAAGTTGTAGTAAAAAAAAAAAAATGGAAAAAGAAAAAGACATTTCCAGTATCAGTTGTTGTTAATAAGCTTGAGGAGGAGGGGGAAGGGGTTGAGCTGACTCAGCCATCCACCCTTTCTTTTCTTATTTGTCTTTTCTTTTTAGTGATATAGACCTAATCTTGAGTTTAGTGATATAGACCTAATCTTGTATGTTTGTATGAAAAAATCTCTCTGTTTTCATATTAGGACATGCAATCACACTTAAATCTGAGTGAGCCGAACTGATCCATTTTATGCTCTAGTTTTTGCCATGAGGTTTACATCTTAAAAATGGAATGGGTTATTTCTTTGTTTGACCAATAAAATGGAATTTCTACAAGAGTAGTGAAATTATTTAGGTTGGGGAGACAATGTGACACCCCTCTTGTTTGTTTCATTCTTTTGTCTGTACATTTTAAGGTTCGGCCATGCCAGACCAGGCCACGTTTGATGATTAAAGAAAGGAAAAGTAGATCGGAAAATTCAGACAAATTTATTTTTTGGAAGCATTTTCGTGCTACGGGTTTCTCTCAAGCATTCCTTTTAAATCATGCTACCTGTCACAATCTCCTAAAATACTTACAAAACTCTCTTTCTCCCTAAAAATTTTCTCCTTCAAAGTTTAATAGTTATTATAATCCTAAGACAATTAAGCTTTCTAATTATAATAAATCACTTTTTTCCTTAAAAATTCTCCTTAAAAATTAAAGTGCTATTGGGACTGGGCCCTCAATCTGTCTATTTAAACATATTGAGGTGGCACACTCAATCCACCACTCATTGTATGTTATGGGGATCACACAAATCACAATAAATGGTGGATTGAAAGTGCTACCTCAATCTGTATAAATAGACAGATTGAGAGGCCAGTCCCAAAGGCATTTTCGTCTTAAAAATTTATAGTAATTAAAATTCTAAAGCAACTAAACAATATACCACTATTATTTGATGCATAATGTATAGCGCTTTTGGATATAAATATGGAAACCAACTTTCCATTTAGGGTACGCTAGGTGTAAAAGTATCGATCTGAGTGAGTTGGTTAATAAAATCTATGGGTGTGAGGGTGAAATCCACTTGGGAGACCATCACTAATAAAAGTTCTATCAAAAAAAAAAAATCACTAATAAAAGACAAGATGAAGATGTCAATTGTTTTGACAAATCCCCCACCCAAGTTCCAACAACTAAATGGGATTGAATATTATTATTATTATTATTTTTAAAATAAAAACGGTCATGTCTTTTTTGAATGGGTAATATCGACGACCCTGAGGCTGAGCTCGCTCGTTGGTACTTACTTAGTGTAGCTAATTATATGTTAAGTTAATTATTAATTAGCTGGCTATTCAGAACGTCAACGGCCAATTTAAAGTCTTTTGTAATTTTCAAACTTCAAAATTGCAACCCACCCACATTTGACTATAACTGCTGCTATTCAAATGTGGAAAGAAGGGAAGGGAAGGGAAGTTTAATTGGAGCAGGAGAGAAAGAGTGAAAGACTAGTAGTACTTACTACTACTACTACTACTACAAGGAAGCTCCTGCTCCCTCCTTCAGGGAAAGCAATTAATTAGCATCCATCTCTGTCTCTGTATATATATTAATATGCAATTTCCTTCCATCTAAACAGAAACCGGAACTTAATCTTGGATAGAAATTAAGAAGGAAAAAATGGGAAGGGCTTTGGAGTCTATGGGTGGTGGTGGTCGAGGAGATATTGGCGGCATCAGCAACTCGGGAAGCGTATTGTTGTTGCTTTGCATGATTGTGATATCACTCTCAATAGTATCAATGATCATCTTTGTATGTGGTGAAGATCCTGATCAAAAGTCTAAGAATGATCGTGGGACCACCGATGGTGGTGGTGGTGGTGGTGGTGGTGGTTGTGGTGCGGCGTGTGGAGGCGGTTGTGGTGGATGTGGTGGTTGATTGATCATTGATGTATATATACTTTTCTTGTGTTAGCTAGCTAGCTGCTAGCTAGTAAAAGATATACAGGCGGAAACAAAAGAATTAAGAAGAAGAAGCAAGATGTATAATTTGCTTGTAATTAAATGAGGTATTTAATTAAAAAAAAATGTGTGTGTATGATTGGAAGTTATAGGAAGACTACTTGCCTTTTTGAAACAATATTCAAAAAGAATTAATACAAAGAAAAACAGGTGATTATTAATTTTCATTCGGGTTCAAAAAGAATTAATACAAAAAGAATTAATACAGAGACCTGCAACCATCTATTCCTGCACTGTAAAGTCGCTTTGGAGTTGTGGGCTTTTGTGGCATATTCATTTAACATCAGTTGGTGCATTCCTCAATCAGTAGAACAACTTTTTTTTTTTATGTGGCCTAAGGTGAAACTTGGAGCCAATGGTAGGAAGCTGTGGCTTACGAACCCCACACAGTCATATGGACCATTTGGAAGACAAGAAACGACGTTATCTTCAAAGGAGCGACAAGGCGGTTCGATAAGATTATTCTTTTCTTCAAAGGCCTTATTTTCCATTGGAGTCATAGTTTGGATTGGGCTAGTAGGTATAGGTTTGAAGATTTCGTCTTCAGTTGTGAGTCTTTGTTAAATTCGATGTAACTTTTTTGGTTCCTTTGCTCCTTTACTTTCTGTATGTTTCATCATTCTTTAATTGAATCATTCTTGACATCTTCTCAAAAAAAAAAATTTCATTCGGGTTGAATGAAAATGTGTAAATTTAGACCTCAACTGTTCATTATTTACAAGAAGAACTCAGGATTCACTTCTTGATTGGTTAGAATTATTTTTGGAATGCAAGAATTCAGGATTTGAATTATTTTTTGGAATGGATTGATTTCTTCACTACAAGGTTAGCTTGAGCTTGTCTAGAAGGGGCCGACCCTGAGATTCAGAGGGCCCTGGGCAGATTTTTCATCTCTACATTTGTCCATTAATTTCCCAAAGTCCCCAAGGTTACACAAAAATGGACCCTAAATTTCAGTTGATTATGAAATGTTATAAATGGGATCTGCACTATATAAAATGGTACTTTAAAAATCAGGCTAAAAGTTAAAGTTTGTAGAGGCAATTGTCAATATTATATTAACGAAAGATTTAGCTAAATTGAACTCATTGTCCTTAATAAGAAAACTTTGTATGCATAGACAGATGCATGAGAACTATTTTGTGCACCTACCGTGCACTTTACCCCCTTTTTGATCGATGCCAACTTGCCAAGTATATATTATTACCCTTCTTCTTCTGAGACATATAACATCAGTACAGATTGTTGCTAGACAACGGCCGAAGTTGTCCAAGTCATGGAAGTTGTTTCTGGAATTGTTGTGGGAATTGCAATTCTGGATTTGCAAAGCTTACTGTGCAAATTAGTATTTGCGTCATAGGACGTAGTTTGTACTCTGAATGTACATTGTACAAGATGTTTGTTCCTAGGGGTGCTTCAGTCTTTTCACATACAAGGGGTATATTGATGTAGAGGAGTTCATAGAGGCAATTGAGAAATCCAAGCCCAAGCCCAAGTCCAAGTCCAAGTCCAAGTCCCAGAAGAAGTCTAAGAAGAAGAAGACAAAAAAGTAATAGTAGACAGGATTGAAATCTCGGATTCCCAGTGTCAGAATCGCGTGAAATTCGCACGGTCACTTGGAAACGTCGAGATCTTCAAGATTCATGCTTCGTCATGAATTCTCGAGAATTTAGCCAAATTCCATCGTTTTGGCCTTCAAATTAGCAGTTTTACTATTTTAGGAAAGTTTTACGTATTTTAGTAGTTTCCTTATTTCGTTAGGAGTTTCTTTCCAGTTAAGTTACTAATTTGATTTCTTTTAGGTTTAGGAAACTTTAATTATTATATAAACAGATGTAAGGGACGAATTTCATTATTCTTATTCTACTTTTGCTTAATACAATTTGAGTTTCTCTTTAATTGAGAGTTAATTTCGAGTTTTTCAATTCTAAACGTGATTTAGAATTTTCTATTGTTTTTCGCTGCGTCATATATGCCTCATTTTCTGTTTCTCTTTCAACAATATATGTTACAATGCGGGATAGTCCAATTGAAAGCAAAATGGCCTCTCTTGGTTATTGTCAGTTGCTCTTTACCTTCTTCCTCACCACCTCTCTCTTCTTCTCTCCTTCTTCATCATTTTCATCTAGTAGTAGTGCTGCTGCTGCTGCCCCTAATACGGCGATTGTAGGACGACCCACCAAGTTAGTCAATTCGATATGCAACCAAACCACGAATTACAAGTTCTGTGTTGATGCTCTATACACTGATCCTCGTGCCCCTAATGCTGATCAAATCGTTCTCGCTTACATCTCTTTTGGTTTAGCATACACTAACGCCACAAATACTCAAGCCTATATCAAAGACTTGGTTAAGAGTGCCAAAGCCAAGAACGAGTATGTGTTAGCAAAGCTTCTCAAATGATGCATTGGTGATTACGAGAAGGTGGTGTCGGCTCTTGAAGAAGCCTACAATAACTTGAACTCAGAGACTTACTTCGACCTGGGTAAATTGGCAGGTGATGCTGCTCATGCTGCTGTGGATTGCCAACATACCTTCAAGCCAAGGCATTCCCCATTGACAAGAAGGAATAAAGATGTCAGACAACTTTGTGCAATTTCTGCTGTGATTTCTACTTTCTTTACTTCTTGATCGATATGTATATATATTTCTTGATTTGGTGAACACAACTACTGAATTGCACACATAATCCATTGGTACTACTGAATTTTCTTTTATTAGTGTTGTACGTTTCAAAAATTAAGATCCACCCTAATCAATTAATGGTTAGATCAATCAGTAACCCTAATCAATTAAATTTTTTTTTTTTTTTTGGGGTTCATGGAACTCGATCACATGCACTTCCTTATCCTTTACAACTAACTGATCATCAAAAGGGTGCGGCCATGCATCCTAGATCATCAGCTTTCTCACATGAGATTGTAGCTAGTCAATTATTTTTGGTATTAGTCAATGTTCACGGGCCTAATAAAAAAAGGATTCACATGAAAATAAAATAAAAAATAAAACTCAAATTGTTTCATAGAAAAAGTTTTCCCATAAGAATACTACATGCATTACAGGCCGGAGGGCCTTAAACAAGAGCAGTAAAAAGAAGACATAGAGATGGCGACAAACCTTACCTGTCTGTCTGCAAATTGTTAGTCCGTGAGCCCTAGAAAGAGTCGGGTAGGTATTGTGAGCGAGCAAGGTGGCCTGGTTAAGTAAGTAAAGTTCAACAACAGCCTGGAATGCGTTGCACGTTTTCACTCATGCCAAAATGAGGTGGGCCCCGTTCATAGTTTGGAAAAGTCCCCCAAATCTGGACATACTGTACCAAGAAATGAAAGCAGCTGTATCTTTTGTCACCGAGGGATTTTATTGGCAATCCCACCCCAACATGGACCGTGCTAGCGTGACACCAAATTTTGGTGTCGCCACCAGCACCTTTTGGCCCAAAACAAGGGCCTAGGGCCCACATCAGGAGCTGATTTTTTGGGACCATTTTCTCTTCATCATGTAGATCATCTCAACAAAAACTCAATCCATTCTAAAACTTCTAATCCAATCAAACGTTGGCTAGAAATAGGTTAGAAATCAACGGTAAGAAAATAAACGGTGATAAATAGAGTTCAATGTTTGATCAGGTTAGATGTTTTAGAATGAATTGATTTTTTGTTGAGATGATCTACATGATGAGGTGAACATGGTCCCAAAAAATCAGCCCCTGATGTGGGCCCTAGGCCCTTGTTTTGGGCCAAAAGGTACTGGTGTCGACACCAAAATTTGGTGTCACGCTAGCACTGTCCACCCAACATATTGTTGGACTTGGTCAAATTGACTACACAATTACTATTGGCATATCAAAGTGGTCAAATAACTTTTTTTATTTTTTTTAAAAGTCGGCCAGGATTGGTCGATTTATATAAGGTGGTTCGCCCAGTTTTGGCTGATTTACCATTTCGACAAATGTTAATCGAAATCAATGCCTTTGTGCCTCCGAATTGGATAAATAAAAACGAATTTTCAATGCCGGGTTTCACTAACCTTGAACAATGGTGGAAAAACTCCATTGAAACTCAAAAATAATGGAATTTTAAGAAGTATAAGTGTGTTTTAGAAGTGTTTTCAAAAGATTTTACACTATAAATAAAATGAATCATCAACACTTTAACAGCAAAACTTAAAGATCGACCAAAAAAAAATTTATGTAGGGTTTTTTTTTTCTTTGATCCTTCTTCCTCTACCAACGATCAACTCTCTCCAATATCTAGTTCTTCTTCCTCCTCTTCCTAAAAAAATAATGCACAAAATTTGGGCCAGATTCAATCAGGTTGGGATCATTTCCTTCTTCTTCTTTCTCTCTCTAGACCCTCTAAACCCAGATGTCCCTAAACCACCATTCCGATTTTTGAAGGATTTTAGGTCGGTCAAAAAGTATTTCACCAACCTATGCGACTGCCAAGAGGAATTGGGCCTCCCAACAACAACAAATAGGAGTGGGACTTGGGTTGGGTCAACCCGACCAACCCGAACTCGACTTGATATTTGGGCAAGCATTAGCAAAGGTTGTTGGGCATTTGGGCAAGTATGTGCATTATTTTGCTAACCCAAAGTTAAATTTGAGCAAGCATGGCAGAAATAATTATTAATCCGAACAACCCGCCCAACCCGAGAAACTTATATATATATAGATAAATATATAAAGATTTTAATTAATTTCTAACATGGAAATAATATGGGGCCTGAAAAATATTTTGAATGATAGAAATAGATAAATGTATTAAATTACTAATATGGGGTGGAGGCATTAAGACCCAAAAAGAAAATTTTCCACGTGTCTCATTTTATGTAAATTTAAAAAGATTTTTACTACATAATAACTAAAATTTGAAAGATTATAAAATCATCTTTAATTTATTTATTACGTGAGCAGATCGATGGTTAGCTTGTTTGTCTTTTGAAACCGTGAAAGAGGTTTTTTTTAATTAAATTTATTATTTATTAGTTATTATTATATTTTTTTTGTATTAATAAGCTAATCTAATAACCTAAATTTATTGTAACTTAGGCAACCCGAAGAACCCAAGAAACCCGAGAAACTCACATGGGCCATGTGTGGGTAGGCCCCTTAAGGATTTTGTGGGTTCTATGGGCATTCTGGGCATACAGAGGTATAGTGGTGGCATAGCATGTCCAAAGCCTCTAACCCGCCCAACCCACCCGAGTCCCACCCCTAACAACAAATGAGTTTGGTGGGGGGTGCCCTCATCCGAGGCGCCTTATAGTAGTGTATTGGGTTGGGCTGCTATATGGGCCCCAAGCCCATATTTCAATGTGTAGAACACACGTGTGTCTTAATAGTCACAACTAAATGAAAGCCCTACATTCTTCCATTTGTCCAAAATATCCAACCAGCAAACTTGAACGTATAAGCTTATTAGCCAATCACACTCAATATTCAGTCCAGTTTAGATTTAGCATGAAAGAAGTCTGTGCCGCGACACTAGAGTAGACTACCTTTTGCCATCACCCCAAGTGGTAAAAAAGGAAAAAGAAAAATTGGGGATAGTAGCAAGCCTAGTTCCCGCTAATATCTGTTATTAGAACTTAGAAGTTTGAACCAAAACCCTAGGGCACAAAAATGGAATTCTGATATTCTTATCAATTATTCGGAAATTGAAGTCATCAGTCTCAACAAGATTAGATTAGTTAATAGATGCAGCTACAATCAGTTTCAGCATCACCATCTTCTTCATGGAATCCATCTCAGAAAAGTATCTCTCTCTCTCTCTCTCTCTCTCTCTCTCTCTCTCTCTCTCTCTCTCTCTCTCTGGACTTCAATTTTCATTTCTAACATATGTACTTTTGTCTTTATCAGGTGTTTGCCTTGGTTTTGTGGAGTTTAAGAGGCCTCAACTTGCAGCTTTAGGGTACAACCCAATTAGGTTGAAGGTTTACTTTCATTCCCTTTTTTTATACATATATACTCCTCTTGTTTGTTTCATTGTTGGGAATGAATTTGAACTTAAAAACAAGAACTTCTATTCTTTGTTCATTGAAATGTTTTGACTGATTGGGTAGGGTTAAGTTTCAGCTGATGATGTCAATGTTGACAAACTAACGAACCACAAGTTTTCGATCAATTTCCCAACTGAAGGGTTCACCTAAATATACTTTTTTATTTTTGGTCTAATGAATAGTGCTGCTAATTGTTTTATGCATTTTATATTATCTAACATTCCCTAATTAGAGGGAATCAATCTGTCTAGTTTCAACACCTATTGATGATGGGTTATATGTCATCTTCACTGAGAATTGATCGTCCGCATAAATTACCAGTAGAGTGATGTCTTCTGCAGTAGATGCATTTCCCAATAAGGGATGGCTCACGTTCATAAACTCATGTATGTACTTATTCTTCATATCATGGACTATTTCTGTAGTTCTACAGTTTCGCTATTCCACATTCTTAGAGTTGTGCTTTAACATGGTTGATCTCTTTGCTAAGGGTGATGTCCATAGGAAAAACCTCCTAATTACCCCTGTATCTTCCTTCTTATATTCTTATGCTGCGTCCGGGCTATCAATAAGCTGACTCCTGTGAATGCTTGTTTGCTTGCTTCCCTACCCAAACTTGCAAAATATGTCACTCAGTTTCCTTTTGGTTCTTCAAATATCAAGGATTGTCTAGCTAAAAAAATCTATGCAGTCAACTAAGTTTTTTTTGCAGAAATTGGTTACCCAAGAAATATCTATATGACCTGATCAGACACATAATGCCTGGATTAGCAATGAATAACTTCAAGAGACACCTTTCTTTCCTCCCCTTGCACTAAAACCTGAAGTGCAAATTATACATCTTCCTAAATCATACCGTATAGGGAAGCTATTTTGTACCTCAAGCTGTTGTTGCAACAACTAACAAGTAAGCTGAGCTCCAGAATTTGGTCCTTATAATGCATGATAATATATTCAAATGGTCATATAAAATTGCATCTTTCTTTGAACCATGTCTACAAATTGCTTAGATGGTAAGTCAACTTCCCGGAGTTACTATATGAGTCCTGAACCAGTAAGTAATTCATTGCAAATAGGAACATCTACTTTGATAGCTGTGGAGTGAAAAGTGAGCATGCTATTATACCTCCTTAGCCACTTTTTATCGATTCGATGGATAAAGTTGCTCAATTTTTCTCCTGATGCTTAGAAGTGGTCCCTGTAAATACGATGAAAATTGTTAATATGTATTTGTGAGAAATGTTCGTTAAACTTAATTTGTAGTGCTGGCAGATTTTATATTTGGTTCTAATTGCTTGCCACGATTACTGGTCTTAACATTGATGGTTGAGAATGCTTCTGATATGGACCTCTATAAAATAGATAATAAATTTGTATATTTTGTTTCCGTATTTATGGTGTCACTGCCCCTTTAAAATTGTGGTTTTAAGCCTTTAGCGAGGGTTTTGATTGAATTGCAGTTTTGGCGTCAAGAGCTTCAACCTGATGCACCCAAAACAGCCAGGACCTTTCTTTGTGCTGGCAGGGTTGGCGGACAAGATCCAACAGTCAAGAGACAGGACCTATATCCCCAAAATGTGGATCTCCCGCCTATATTGCCTAAGAAAAAGAAGAAACCATACCCGATCCCCTTGAAGAAGATCCAACAGGCTGCAAGGGCTGATAAGAAACTTGCTGAAAAGGGAATAGAGAAGCCTCTTGAGCCACCAAAGAATGGATTATTGGTCCCTGATTTAATTCCTGTTGCTTATAGGGTACTGGAAGCCTGGAAGGTTCTGATAGAAGGCCTTGCGCAGCTCCTGCATGTTGTTCCTGTCCATGGTTGCAGGTAACTAGTAATGGTTTGGTAGTAACAATCTTATTGTTACAGATGAATCTTGTTTATCTTTTTCCTAATTATTTATCAAGTTAAGAAAATCTAATTTGTTGATACTTGCTTTGCAGCGTTTGCTCAGAAGTCCATGTGGGCCAGACTGGTCATCAGATCCAGGATTGTCGAGGTCCAGGCAATGTGCACCGAAGAAGCTATCATACATGGGTCAAGGGTTCCATAAACGACGTCCTCCTCCCTACGGAATCGTACCACCAGTATGACCCTTTTGGCCGACGGATTAAACATGAGACTCGATTCAACTATGATAGAATTCCAGCAGTCGTAGAGCTATGCATACAAGCAGGTGTAGATGTTCCAGAGTACCCTTCACGCAGAAGAACCAAACCCATCCGAATGATGGGGAAGAAGGTGATCGATCTGGGTGGATTTGTAGAGGAGCCCAAACCATATCGCTCTGGAAATCCATCGTACCCACTCCTGCAGCTCGATACTTACATGTCGCACATTGGGCAGTTTTCAGCTCCTGCAGCATCCGATGTACCAAGGCTTGCCCAGGAGACTCTTAAAGCTTATGAGATAGTACGGTGGGGTGTGAGGAAGTTGATGAGGAAGTACTCGGCGAAAGCATGTGGATACTGCTCAGAGGTGCACGTAGGGCCATGGGGACACAATGCTAAGTTGTGCGGTGAATTCAAGCACCAGTGGAGAGATGGGAAGCACGGGTGGCAGGACGCAACCGTGGATGAAGTGGTCCCACCAAACTATGTATGGCATGTACGGGACCCAAAGGGGGGACCTCCTCTGAGAGGTGCACTGAAGAGGTTTTATGGTAAGGCACCTGCTGTCGTTGAGGTGTGCACGCAGGCGGGTGCAAAAGTGCCAGACATATACAAGCCCATGATGCGGCTTGACATTGTGATACCGGATACTGAGGAAGCGAGCCTAGTCGCATAATGTCAGAATTCAGATGATGATGATGATGATGTACTTGAATCTCCTCCTTGATAGATAGGTAGATATACAGGAAGGATGGTATTATTATGTACTGTAGAAAGCTTATGGACTACAAGATATAAACTAATGTATTATATTTGACCAGCCAACGTTGAGGAATAAGAAAGAAGAATGTGCTCAATTGAGAATGAGAATAGCTTTCTGTTCTGTCAGCTGCCTTCTACTATCCACTTGAAAAAATAAAAATGAAAAATTCCCCATTTCAAACATTTGTTATTGAGAGGAACAACAGAGTGCCTGTGCAACCAAAGCCCAATCCAACCTGGCCTGAGATGTTCAGGTCAAGTCCAAGATGAAATAAAAATCAGGTTTTTGGGGTTAGGTTGGGTTGGAGAGAGAGAGAGAGAGAGAGTTATACATGATGTGGGATGCACCATCAACCAATTGGCAATGCAGGGGAACATCAAATCAAAGTTTTAGTTATTTTTCTTGCTTTATTCATTTCATTTATGGAAAAAGACGAAAGCAAAATACCATACCCAACAGAATTGAGAGCGTTTTCTTTTTGCTGATAGAGAAAGAGCCAGCTGTTGGTTTTTGATTGGGAGTTACTATCATTACTATCAACAACAGTGCAGTACATGGTTGGATGAAAAAGGAAAGGAAAATTGTGAGCAAACAGTCCTAGCGACCCTTCAATGGACTCAAGACGGACAATCCAATGATGTTTATTTAGTATTAAAAAGAGAGAGGGACACTCTTTCTCTTTTCTCTTTGGGATGGTAGATTATTGTTATTATTATTATTATTGTTAGCAGCAGCAACAACAACAGAACCCAAAATTTGATACACCTCTCTCCAGCTTACTGCTTTATTCCTTCCCCTGCCCCCTCTCAAAAAAGAAAAAAAAAAAGAAAATCATCAAAACTTTGCTGATTTTTTTTTGAAACCAGCAGGTAAGATGGGAGAAGGAGAAGATGAACAGGTTCCATTGCTCACAGACCTTTCACCATCAGCATCAGCATCATCATCAGATGGCCATTTCAAGAGAACTGGTTAGTTTTTTGAAAAAATTCATTCATATTATAGTTCTGATTGATGAACACCCAACACTCCCATCCCAAGTATCATCAGTTTATTTGTTCTTAATTTAATTAAAGATCTTTGAGCATGCATGTATTTTTTTTATTTTTTTTTTCTGTTTTTCCTGCAATTTTAATCGATGGGGTCTTAAGCAAAACTACTGTAGTAACATACTTGTAACTAGGCTGAAACCCAAATTTTGTTTTGTTTTTGCTGATTTCATTTTGATGATACAAAAAAGGATACAGAGATCTCTTTTATATGTGTACCTGAAATTTGAAAATTTGGTGAGTGGTTAATTGTTAGTTTGGGGATGTGATGAATATATATATTGAATCATTGAGGATGATGATGATGATTATATATTGAATGGTTGATGAATGATGAAGGGAATTATTGGACGGCAATAGCGCATGTAATAACAGCAGTGATAGGGTCAGGGGTACTGTCGCTGGCGTGGAGCACGGCTCAGTTGGGTTGGATAGCAGGGCCCCTGGCGATGGTGAGTCTTGCAGGGATCACAATTGTGTCTGCTTCCCTACTCAGCGACTGTTACAGATCTCCTGATCCTGAATATGGTCCCATTAGAAATCGCTCCTACATTCAAGCTGTCAATTTGTATTTAGGTATGTACACTACTACGTA
>MVGT01000180.1:116351-185345 GCA_002174775.1 Macleaya cordata | reverse complement strand
AAAAAAATGTTGTTTTCTTTGTTTTCAATGAAATCATTTAGGATTTTATAGTAAAGTCAAAAAAATAGTTTTAGATGTGATATAAAATGTAGTTAATTTAGGTGTAAATTAGTTTTTGAAAACAAGTTTTCCAATCGCGAACCAAACGGGCCCTAATTCTTTCCTTAATATATTTAGTTTTGGGTTCCCTTTCTTTTTAGTGATTAGTTTACAAATATTAAGCAAAAGTGAAACTTATGAATTGTGTAGAGAATTAAGCTTGAGAGAAATTGTGAGAGGCTAGAGAAATTATTTGTGAGTTCATTCTTGTGAATGATTTATTGTGTGGTTTACTCTATAATCATTTTGATCTTAGTGGAAGTAGTTGTTCATGGTCGTGGATGTAGCCAAAGATTGGTGAACCACGAAAATCTCATCTTGTGGTGACGTGTTTCTCATATCTTTCTCTATTAATTTTCTTATTGTTTATTTGCTCATCATTGTCTTACATATGTGAATCTTACAAGCCACTGTACTCGACTATACATATAAGTTGGTGAGCACGAATCTTAACTGCTCGGTAAATAATTTAATGGGTTTTAATTTGGTTAGTAATTAATTAGTTTGGTAGTCATGATGATTTGCTGTAACCAATTCACCAAGTTAATGCTAGAATTGATGATTAATTAAGTTGGTCGCCCATATGTTCATAAGCTAATACTAATCTCTTTTAAAGTTAACCTAAAATTAAAACAGAGAAAAATCGCTCCTGAGCAGCACAATTTTAATGTACGTGCTTTTCTTTTCTTTTTTATTTGCTAATTGAATTGCCAGAGACTTTAAGGTACATTTATATATATATACATTAGCTACTTGTCTTCATCTCCTTTTAATCAGTTTCTTTTTTTTTTCTTTTTTATTTATTTTATATACGTTTTTTTTTAATTAGGATTTGATATACTAATTGAGCAAATTAAGATAAAAGAAATAATAATAGTTTTATATACGCTCATAATATAAACTATTATTATTTCTTTATTTTAATTTGATAGATTAGTAATATTGGTCGAATTTATATTTTTTTTTTCTTCCGTTTCAAATTCGAATCCATTTCATCAATTGAATTATGGTCGCAGGACCAATTAATTAATTAAGCTATTTTTCTCATCTGGAATATTATTTCTATCAGAGAAAAAAAGATTCATGGTCAATGAGCATATCTATCACGATACTAAAGGCAGCATGTACACTCTACAAGTGAAAGTGATGTTCATGTTATAGAAGTTAGGTTTTCACATGAGGAGACTTTGGTTAATTCAATTTCTTTTCTTAATTGTTTGATTTTTGGTAGTATGAGTAAAAAAAAAAATGCACCTTTTAAGTGCTTAACTTTTTATAAGAAAAATTAATTTTAGAGAACATAATATTTTTAAAATTATTAGGAGTCAAGGATGACCTAAAATGATTTTGGCTCTAATTTGTTTGGGTTCTCAATTTTCCATACAGACAGAGTAGGGATAAGGTTTTCAACCTTTCTGACACATATAAGCAGTGCAACTTAGCAGGGATCAGCCTACTAGAAAATTTTTAAAAAAAACAGAAAGAAAAAGTTAATAGAAATCAGAATTGAATTTGTTGTTACTTGGGTCATTCTGTTTTCTTGTTATCACTTTTCACTTCCTCAGTAAATTCTTGTCCCCAAGAACAGCAGTATTTTGGAAGTTCACAGCTCCTAATTTAAACATAGGAAGAAGATTTAACCTGGGCTTACATTCGCTCGAGGGGATAGCGATGTTCATGCAGTTACCCGCCGAGTACTAAATGCATTGAACATATTCGGGTGCATGAAATCAGGACTCTTTCAAACATACCTTTAAAGAAGTAGATTACAAGGAAGAAATATTACCACTAAAAGATATGTCTTTTTTTTTCTTCGTTTGATCGATTACACTAGTAAAGATATGTTTTGGAACTCTTTTCGTTCGATTTTTGCGTGGGGGCAAGTGTTTGGGAACTAAAATAGTATAAGATTATGTAACAAAGATGGAGTGTGACTAGTACTAGTATTAGGCTTATTTATTAGGTGGGGAAGTAGTGATTTTTTTCTTCTTCTTTGTGTGACATATGCTTCATTAGTATTTTAGTAACAGCTCTGCCTCATCTCATCTATAGATAGATTAGAAGAAAAGGTTTTCAAAGTCTTATCTCTTTTGTTCTTAATTCTTACCACAACTACCATCCAAAAATTGAGGAATGCTTGCAAACTTGTTTACTGTTTTCCCATGTGATGCCCTTTCATTCTATTTATTATATGTATCAGACATGCCTTAAAATAATTTGAATTAAAACTAGGAAAGACAAACGTCAATTAAGGAATCTAACTTTTTGTGACAAAAGAAATATTGAAGGGGGGTCCATACTTCCATAAGTTCAAACAAAAAGACAATTCTTTCCTTGTTTTAAGCTTGTACTACTTAGAAGTGAGAGACCACACACCCACCTCTTGACTTGAGATAACCCATGCTTCCCAACTAGTCCAACAATTATGTACACTAAAAGTCAGAAAAGCCCCCCCCAACCCAAACCCTCAATCCTATCAAAATCAAATTTATTTGACTCTACAACTCATCAATGAAGACTATAAACATATTTCATCAGCATTTGGATTATGATTAAGACATAAAACTGTAATCTCATCATATACAAACATTACCTTACTTGTGATACTAGACTAATTAATTATCTTTATAATTCAGCAACGACAAGTACATCTCATTAAAAGTCTATTATGAGAAAGTAGATGATGACAATTTTGTTCTATCTACCATCTTCAGACTAAAAGTTTTCAAAATCACATATACTGTACAACTCATCTCTTGGCAATTGGAACTCAATTATTCTGAGCTTAAGACACTTTATATTGGGTACAGGTAGTAGTAGTAGTAGTAGTAGCACACAACATTGCCTAGCTACTTTGAATTGCAAAGAACATGGCAGTCTTAAACTCTCTTGAACTAGCAAATGATTCCTGCGATGACGACGGGCATCAGAAAAGAACTGGTAAAGCCCACCACCCATAATGCAACAACTAGTTTATAGACTTTGTTTGTTTATTTTCTTTTGCAAGCAATTGAGTCCTGATCTTAGTTGCCTTCGGGCAATCAAATTTCTAACCAGGAACCTTATGGACATGTATCGCTCATATAATAACCGCGGTTATTGGATCTGGAGTTCTTTCTCTTGCATGGAGCACTGCACAATTGGGTTGGATTGCAGGGCCTATTTCCATGCTTTGTTTTGCCATCGTCACCTTCGTTTCTGCTTCCCTTCTCTCAGACTGTTACAGATCTCCTCATCCTGTAACTGGAACACGAAACTACACTTACATGGATGCTGTTAAAGTGTATCTAGGTACTTTTGGAAACAACCCTTCTTATGTCATCTAGTTCTCTTTAGTTAGTTAATTTCTACTTAGGATGGGATCACTAGATCTTCTTGATTTCTTTTAGAGTTAGCTTCTTGGTGCCTCTGTGATTTGGTTCAGTGGTAGTTCAGGTGAAAAGCGAACATGGGTGTGTGGGTTTCTTCAATATCTGAGCATGTATGGAACTGGTATTGCTTACGTAATCACTACTTCAATCAGTATGAGGTACTTTTCTCTTGATGAAAAACATGTTTTATTCACACAAGTACTTGGACTTGCTTCATTTATGAGTACGTACAATGAATAGATGTTAAAGCATCACTGCTACAGGATATTGAACTCAAACAAGATAGTGTTGTTTGTTTTTTTTTAACAAAAGTTGCTTTGTCATCATATTGAATATTTTTCTTGGTGATTTTTCAACTTGATTAGGTTCATCATGTTTGTTTGATTAATTGATGTTTTTGTGAATGCAGAGCAATTCATAGATCGAATTGTTACCACAAAGAAGGGCATGAGGCTCCATGTGAATTTGGAGATGCATCTTATATGCTTCTATTTGGAGCTATTCAAATTGTCTGTTCTCAGATACCCAATTTCCATGATATGGAATGGCTCTCCATCGTCGCAGCAGTCATGTCCTTCTCCTACTCTTCAATTGGATTTGGACTTGGCATCGGCAAAGTAATTGGTATTGTTTCTTCCTGTCGTTTTCATTATTATCCTCTGATCAAACTCAGTCACTGGTAACCATGTCTACATAAACATTCATTTATATAGAAGAGGTTAATTCAGTTTCAGAACAAAATGGAATCTACATAGCTTAGGGTAATTTTTTTTTTAAAAGGCTAGGATCTTTCAGTATCTTTATGAAAAAGCTCAAGTTTTTTAATCAAGAGTAGCCTCTCTGTAACTGTTTAGAAGAACAAGTCTCATTTTTATGGTTTACATGCCAAACCAAAATCTCTAGGTTTCTTTCAACTTGGCCCTTTAAAATTGCAGAAAATGGAACTATTAAGGGAAGCATTGGAGGAGTTCCCGCAGCTACGGTAGCTCAAAAAGTATGGAAAGTCTGCCAAGCACTTGGAGACATTGCTTTTGCCTACCCTTACTCCATAATTCTTCTTGAGATACAGGTGATGGTTCTTATGTTTATGATAAATTAAGGTTTCAAGGTTCTTAATCCTACAAGCATTTCTTCTACCTTTATCTGTCTACTTTTTTTGAATTAAGAAGCTAAATATGAATTAAAAATACTTGTGACAATGAAGGATACTCTGAAGTCGCCACCACCGGAAAACCAAACCATGAAGAAAGCATCTATGACAGCAATCTTCATTACCACCTTCTTCTACCTCTGCTGTGGAAGCTTTGGGTATGCGGCCTTTGGGAACCAGACACCAGGAAACCTTTTGACAGGGTTCGGATTCTACGAGCCATACTGGCTTATCGACTTCGCCAATGCTTGCATCATTGTTCATCTAGTGGGAGGATACCAGGTACAACTTTAATTTAATCCTACCTGCCAGTATCCAGTACAGATTTTGTCATACAGGGGCAGTTTAGTTTGAGACTCCACGTAGCACTTATCGGTACTACTTACACAGACTAGTGATAGTTTTAGTAGTGGTAACTGGTCAGCAAGTGAATTCCATCTTATTTATTTTCTTCTTCTTATCAGGGAAATGTCCATGACTTCAGATTGCTAAGGAGTTAAGTAATGTTGTTTTTTGTGTTTTTTGCTTTTTTGTTTTTGTTTTTGTTTTTCGTAGGTGTACAGTCAGCCAGTCTTTGCATTTACTGAGGGATGGCTAGCAGAGAAGTTTCCCAATAGTGGCTTCATTAACAAATCCTACACCATCCGAGTTCCTTTGCTCCCAGCTCTTAATCTGAATCTTCTAAGGCTATGCTCTCGAACTGCTTATGTTATATCAACAACAGGAATTGCAATGCTGTTCCCTTACTTCAACCAAGTTTTGGGAGTATTGGGTTCCTTGACCTTTTGGCCCTTGGCTATATATTTCCCTGTGGAGATGTACTTTGTGCAGAGGAAGGTAGGGGCATGGACACAAAAGTGGGTTATTCTTCAGATCTTTAGCCTTGTTTGTTTGCTTGTCACCATGGTCGCCTTAGTTGGATCTATTGAGGGTATTATATCTGCCAGACTAAGCTAAGTTACCTTGATTCTGTTCATGTCTGGTGAAAGAAGAACTAGTATTTTTTTTAAGGTCTAATTATGATCAATGACCACAGATGGAATTGTATGGAATGGTGGGTTTGTTGTGTATATATTATTAAGTTTGTGGGCATCCAACTCAAAACCAATTGGCTATTAGTGGAGTGGCCCAGGATCCTTATCTATTGGGTTTGCAAGGCTATCAAATCCCATGTGGGGCTGTTCTCAACATGCCCCTTCTCGTGTGGCGTTATTTCGAGCCCAGTACGTGGAACTCTATTGGGTGACGTGGAGCACATGTGGCCGTTGGGCTTATCATATATGAACCTGCTCTGATACTATATTAAATTTATGGGTATCCAACGAAAAACGAATTGGTTATGAGTGGAGTGGCCCATGATCTTTATGTATTAGGTTTGCAAAGCTATCATATCCCATGTGGGACTTCTCAACATATATCATGTGGTGTATAAGTTGACTATTAAATCTGGTTGAGGTAGTTTTCATGAACTTTATTTTCATTTCTCCGATTGTTCTCTTCTTTGTATATGTCTTTTTCTTTCTTCACTACTAACGACACCAATTTCGACAGCAAAAATGGTAATAAGAGCATAGTTCTCATTCAAAGCATTAGCCTGCCCATTGATTCAACGGCTCGAGTCTAAAGACTCAACCCTTTATCACCTAAATCTTGGCAGAAAACTTGGAACATCTGTGTGTATGGACTCTTGGATCAAAGGAAACAGAGATTCTGAAAAAGTGATAAAAGAAGACAGAGCAAGTGGGTGTATGGGTGGGTTGTTGCCTGTTGGGAGTCCTTGGGACTTGGGAGTGAATGGTGGACTTTGCTTTCATATACCCCACCCTCGATGCAGCTCTCATGAGCAAGTTGAGCAACTAAGATCAAGTTCAGAGTTGGACCAATTTCTATAAGGATCTCATAGGCATCTGAGCATGACCTAATGAGTTAGTAATTTGTTGGAGGAGATTATTTCTTTATTCTATGGAGTTAGGAGTTCAGTCCTTTTCTATATGGAAACTAAGGTTTTGCCGCTGATTGTGAATTTGATATTGGATGTATAATTCATATTGGGATCAAAGGGGTTACATCTTGAATAAACTAGACTGATTAGAAACCTTTCCAATATATAAAGTTGGATATAACTGCAGTTAGAGTTGTTGAACCTGTGGTAATTTTCATGGTTGTGGTGTTTAACCTATAGATTATCCACTAATCAGGAAAGAAATTTAAACCAGGATGTATAGTGGATACGGTCATGCACACCCAGTAAGGTACTGCCATCTGTGTATTATCCATAGTAACCAAAAACGCCCAAACATGCTGGCGCTCCCGCTCCCAAATCGCGTTTTCGCGTTTTGGGAGCGGGAGCGCCTTCGATCCGCGGTTCGAGAATTTTCGATCCGCGGTTCGAGAAGTTTCGGAGCGCGATTCGTGATATTTCGGAGCGCGGTTCCAGTTTTGGGAACGTCTAATCAACAAAATGTCTATTTTTTTTTGGTTAAGTTTGTCCAAATGGACTAATTTTTTTGCATGTATGTTATTTATACTATTTGGATCATATTTTAAAAAAATTAGCTCAATCGGAGACTTATATCACTACAAACACGTAATTTAGACTTTATAGTGTGAATGAATGGCTGGCATTTAAAGTGATTTGTTTGGAGGGTTAGATATCTCTGATTGAGCTGATTTTTGGTGGACATCTTATAAATAATGATAATATTATATAAAAAAAATTAGCTGATTTGAAGACGTCTAACTTGTAAAAAAAACTCGTTCAAAAATAACCTTATTAAGTGCCCTTAAAGCACACGTTATATGGTTGTGTTTCTCACTTACTTTTTGGACAGTAAAAATTCATTTTTTCCATAATAAAATATAATTAATATGAGAAACAATAAATTTTAGTTATTATATATATAGTATACTTTATAGTTAACAAATAAGAAAAAATAATAATTTTTTAAAAATAGAATATTATTACAAAAAATACTTAATAAAATTTAAAAATTATTTTACTAACTATTCAATGATTTTGTTAATAAAAATTTATTTAATAATCTAGTTAATCATAATCTAGTCAATGGTAGTCAATTAAAACTTCAACTACGTGTGAGTAAGTTAGTCGCTCCGAAGGCGCTCTGAGCCTTAAGCATTTTTAAATTTGGCGCTCCGACGCTCCCGCTCCCGCTCTCGCTCCCGCTCCCGCTCCGCGCTCTGGTTACTAAGGTATTATCCATTGATTAGTATCCTGATTAATTTGGTGGTTTATTCATGTGTAGCCACTCCAACCATCTTATGTGAAACCTTAAAATTCAAGGCCTAAATTGACATAATGGGAAAAATAACTGGTACATTTTATTTCATTTATTGGCAGTACAGAGACAATGTTTTGCAAATTCATAACCAAAGAATTACATATAATCGAAACAACTATAACAATATACAAAAATAATATTAATAGACAACTCCAACCCTAAAACATTTGGACCTCCAGGCTCCAGCGCTGTCAAGAAAAGAATAGATCCCGAATTTGGCATGCTAGAGTGCTAAGATGGAATGAATATGCAGGTTCATTGACCCAACAATGAAGTTGAAGACTTATTATACATAAAAGTACGTTGATGGGTCAACTGTATTTTGCGTATCTCTGCAAAGAATTGACCGAGCCTCAACTACTGAACGAGGGGGTTCAATATCTTTGTCTTGCAGTGCATTTCCTTGCAATCTCTGCATCTGGGAAGCAAACGTATCATCCAGAATCTACAACACCAAATACATTATAACTATACACATTAGACGAATAAAATTGGAGGAATGCAAGTCAAAAGCAAACAAGCAAAGTTATTTTTAGGATTTAACTCAGTATTTGAGCTGGGTTGAAGTTTAAATAACTGTCAAGATCAACAGTTCAATTCAACCATTCAACCATTGGAATTATGAAATACAATATTTTAGAAAATGCAATCAAAAGTTAATCTGAACTTGTCTAGCTTGCAAGCATAAAAATTGATGTGTAGAAGTACTCACTCCAAGAGCATAATATGAGCCATTGTACCAGATTCGATTTTCTTTCCTGCTCTCAAGAAACTTCAACACAGTCTAACGAAGTACAAGCAAACTATCAGAAATTGGAAAATTTATATTCTCTAAAGAAGGAAATGGATATTACTACCAGGAAGATTTACAATTTGGTGTTTGTTTTACCTGACCCATCCTATCCCAAAATCCACGACATGTTGCTACAAAAATCCGGCTTGAAAAGACCTCATGCAGGTTTGATATAGAGTCCATCAGCTGTGAACATAGGATCTGCATCCTCTCACGGACCTCAGCTTCTCCATCTGCCTCCTTCGTTTCCTCCAGGATTCTTTTAAGACGCGTGTTTCGGTTACCCTGCATCTGAAACAACCATCTGACTTTTAGCTGTCGTTAACTCTCGTAAAATCAAGAAACTGCATTTCTAAGAAGTTATATGTTTCTATCGAAGACTTTGCAAGTGTAGAAGATGGAAAGAAATTAAAAGGATATTGGAATGTGGGTGACACTAACATTTGTTATGAGCTTCTCAACAGTTGCTTGCATGTAATTTTTGTATTTTGTCCTCAGCAGAACTGTAATGGCATTCATCTGCTCCCCAAAAATTGACTTTTTATCTTCAATGACAGGCAGATAGGATGCCCAAGGTTTTAAGACATCCTCAACTCGACAGTGCAGAACATCAAGAATTCTTTTGATGGTATTCAGGAATGTTCCCAGCTGCAGTATATTGAAAAATACCACCACCATAAGTCAACCACCACTGTAAAAAAGTTGAATCCTTGAACAGAAATTGTCCCATTTCTTTAAGAGAACTGGTTTTTAGACAGTTTTTAAGTTCAAAATGCTTACTTGACTAGGAACAGAATACAGTGCCGTGGATTGTCTTCTTGTAAGTTTCTGGACATGCATGCCGAGCTTCTTGGGGATGCTGTCTTTCAATGGGGTCAAGATATCGCTGTACTGCTTTTCTAGTGCTTTGATGACTGCTCGTTCTACATTGGCAACAGCCTGCAAAAACAGCAATATTATATTTCTCCAAGCATTAGCAAAGTGAAGTAGAGGACCATCTGTCACTGGTTTGAACTTAGTGGTGTTGAAGCTTATATTGAGATAGTGTTGGAAGTTCTTACACTTTCCAAAATCAAAGAGTACTGAGGCCATCGGTTGATCACTACTTCATACTCATTTAGAGTATCTTTAATTTTCTCGTACATATCCTCAGCAAAAGGTGAAGTGGATTGGTTCATAGTTATTCCAGTCCATGGTACCTGCAGAGCGACTATTGATCAGGACAAGAAGATAATTGTTTCTATACTGTACTTGAGAGAGACAGAGACAGAGACACACACCTTCTCTGCTTTACAAAGATCAAGCAAGTAAAGTTGCTTATCTTCTATCCAAACCATTATGTAATTGTGGAATAGATTCCTTGAATCTACACCACCATTCACCTGCCTGAAATAAACGAAAGAGTATAAAAATCCATAGCAAACTCTATATATATAAACTCCGACATAAAAAAATTTAGCAGCAACTCTAGTTCTCAATGAAGAAAACTGTTTTTTTCAAAAAAGAAATTCTTCTCTGAATGTAAGTGAGAAGTCTCTAGTATGATCAAGGTGAAGTTTCTAAGGAACCTGATATTCCATGACTCAAGGTCCCTCTCAAAATCAGCAGTTGCTATCAGAAGATCTGTTACATGCGGCAGGGGACTAGATGGAGGCCAAGCAGCAAGGAAACCTTTGAGTCTTTTACACAACTCAGTGCTGTAGACAGAAGCTGCTATATTTGAAAGGTCTATTGAACTGCAAGAAGCACAAATATGTTAGTACACAAAAGCTTAAATAAGTAGCACTTCACTATTGATTGTGCTTTTATTTACTATCCAAAAATTTATTGAACAGCATGGTAGGGTTTTAGATCTGCATCCTACCCTAGCATAAATAATATAGACAGCAGTAAGACCTCCTATGCTTTTTGAGTAGTGAATGTTGAGCAGCACGGAATAATTTTCATACAACGAGTTTAGTGGATAAGGGGGTTGAGGAGATGAGTGTAACCTATGAAATAAGGAGTTGAGATGGACTACAAAGGATAAAGTAAAAAAATGGCAGCACATTCAGTGGAACCTATGAATGTCTCCTCAACAGAAGATAAAAAATAGAAAGTCAAATGAAAAGGCTTGAAATAAAATACAGACTAATGAAAAGACTAGTTAGAATGCTCTGGTTCATGTTGAGGTGAAAATACATGATGTAGATGCCTAATGGTTGGGTTAAGACTAAAGACAACTGTTTCATGATGATACCTTGGAAGTATGTGGTGATTGTGAATTTTGATGTCTGCCTGGATCTCATTGCTTATATTTAGGCACAAGTTCTTCATCTTGAGATAAGCAGTGGAGATGGTCATGGGGTCCATAAGCAAACCCTCAATGTTGCTTGACATAAACTCGTCAGTCTCTACCATGTGCCGTCTACACCTCTTTATTGCTGCTGTCTGCAAACAAATGACATTTAATTAAGAATACTGCCACTAGAAAGAAGTAGAAACCTGAATTAATTAAGCCTCATACTATAAAAGAACATTGTATGGCTGCATCCAATATCATATAGGTGGCCCAACTAATCATCAGCCAGGAAATAAATGAGAGAAACTGAGGCCAATAGACCTAGTATGGCTGTATCCAATCCAATGTCATATATGTGTCCCAACTACTCATAAGCCGGGAACTTGTGGTCAGTTGGTCACCTCTTGTTTGGGGCATAACCTAGAGCCAAAAGACACTTTTAACTGCCTGATGTATGAATTTTCACAATGACCATCCAAGATATGGCCAACTGATCAGACCTTTTGGCATCACGACTTGATGAGCTATTTGTACCTTATGGATGTGTGGGGGTTGATTAATAGCGGACAACAATTTTATCTTTTCGTTCTTTATATATGTAATAATATAGTTCATATGACTTGCCTGCAAATAATTCCTCAATATTGTTTGTGCTTCTTGAGAAAGTATATCATGAATAAGGGTGTATACTTGCACAGCGGGAACTAAAACTGGTGCTGCGGACTCTGGTATTGGACCAAACAAATCCACTAAGCCTGTTGGGGAGAGCTCATCTAATGATTTGTAGTTCTCAAAAACCTTTGCCAATAGATTCTCGACTTGAGTTTCACAGTCCAATAATATGCTTTTCTGCAAAAGGACAAGGTGAAAGCTATTAATTTCTCTTCATGCTTCCAAATACAGAAAAATTTGCTTTTAGAAGAACAAAAAATTTAGTCATGAAAAGCAAAAACTGGTGCACTTGAAACAATATCAACTGCAATTAGAAGTGAAACCTACATAGACCTTTGTCAACAAGTTAACTCAAACAGGCACTAATCAGTCCACTATATCTCTTAGTTATAGGGTCTCCCAAAACATTGGGTGTTTTGAGGTAGTATAACAAACATTGGATCATGAAGTTAGGAACTCAGGGACCATCAAACCAGCACAATTTTGAGAGAAACCTCATAAATTGGGTAATTGCTTGACTACCTGGATCCTAGCTTGGGACCAGTAAAATTGTTTGTAGAGGAGAAACATTATGAGTAGTTGAAATCATCAACTTCGTCGTTTAAAATAATGCCGCCAACCACACTATTAGGAAGCAGTATAACTTTAAGTGGTTGGCGGTTGTAAAACCAAAATAATTATAAACTACCAAAAGATCAAAATTTATGTGGCACTAGCTAGTCTTACCTCTTGTCTGGTTAGACTTTTCTCACTCCTAGCCTTTACAACAGGTACAAGTAACTCATAAACAAGCTCTAAGCAATCCTTTGTAGGCGTAGCAACATTCATGACGTACGAAAGATACCTATACAGAACTCAAAACAAAATGAGATATTAAGAAGAAGACAGGAAGACTCTACTGATTGATGACAATAATTTATTTTATTCTTTGATTTGTAAAGCCAGTTTGCTTCTTTTTGATAACTACCTGCAACTACGAGTGTGTTGATTTGTAAAACCAGTTACCTTCTTTAATAACTCGGTGCAAATAAGAGTGTGTATCCTCTACACTAGGAGGAGTTTAGTGTTGTTACACAACAATACACATCCCTTTTTGCCTGACACTCTTTTGGGCCCACTCAACCATGAATGCTTGGTTCACCACACTTCACCCTTCAACAGGTTCGAGCATTTTTTTTACCATCATGGGTAGCCCACCCATGTTCATAAAGCTTATGTTGCAAAATTGTATTATCATAAAACACTTTAACTAGCTGATTTTTTTTTTGTCTAGGCTACCAGTGGGTGATCAAAATATGCATGGATTAGGGTGGTCCAAAAGAGTGTTTCACACGACGAGAAACTTCGATGAAAAAAAAAAACCCTTTAACTCCTGGTGAAGAGGATCATGGATTTGTGCAAATAATTTAAGCCATGGATGATTAGCGTGAGAAGTTTTTTCATCAAAATATACCTCAACTTGGTGTACGAATCCGAAACTCCATAGTAGTCAGCAAATTCAGTCAATAGCCACTTCCAGGGTCCATCTACCCGCAAGTTCCTGGGATGGAAATGCTGAGCACGTAGAGCTGACTCCAGCACCAAATCGTAAGCAAGAGTTTCCACAACTGTTCCACTCTGTAATAGGTAAACATGTAGAAGTATAAATAGTCAATTATTTAGAAACGTGACATAATGCAAGGTAAGATAAATTGGAAAAGGTGCTAAAATGGGGTAAGGAAATAAAAAAAAATTGGTCTATTTGAAAAGAAGTTCTGCGTATACCTTGCTAATGTAGTATTGTGTATCATTTCTACATTATTACTAGCAAGAATTAGTTCTACATTCTGAACCAACATCACCTTTTTCTTTCCCCCATTTTATCAACTGATTCTAAAACAGATAAATCATGCATCACATTATTTGAAAGTATTAGCACCTTGGTGGGTTTATATATGCTTCAGCACTGATATGCCATTCATTGGATAGTCTACAACAACAAGAGTGGTTAAAAAATGTTTTCTAAAGTTACATGTTTCTTTACTAAGCATCGCATATGTAAAAATCTTAGATTTGATTCAACAAAGTTCAGAGAAAATTTTGGTGAATCAACTCATTTTGGCCCCAGATAAGTTGTACTTCGAGAGGCAACAAGTTCCTGGTCTTCCAAACTGTGCCTTCATTGCTTAGAGGCCGTTTGGCAACCACTTAAGAAGTTGCTTTTTGACTTATATAAGTCAAAAAGCAAAAAAGTTTGTATGGTAACATTTTTTCAAAGTGACTTCTAGAAGCAAAAAAGTTACTTCTTTTTGGAGCAAATTTTTTTTGCTTTTCTACTTCTTAGAAGTTGCTTCTCCTCGAGTACCGTGTAACAACTAATAACTCATCATTTTTTTAGACTTATAGTCAATAGTTTACCATACTAACTTCTCCTTATTTTTTACTTCTCAAAAGCACTTTTGCTTTTTTCAGAAGCAGAAGCACTTCTGCTTCTGGTTGCCAAACGCCCTCTTAGTTTTGAAGATTTAACTATCTAATTTGTTTATAACTACTTTCAGATAGAAAAAAAAAAAGGAACAAACCTTTATAGGGTTAGACTCATCACACGTAATTGTACTACCAATGGAGAGCTGAACCTTCCCTACGCATTCATGATCATCGTGGTAAATTGACCACCACCGAACTCTATCACTCTGTTTATATTGTAGAGTCATCTTAGATAAAACATGAATTACAGAAAAAAATAATAACAATCTTGCTAAAACAAATATCAGAAGGACAAGGAAAAATTCATACAGGATTATCAGTTAAAGATGAAACTTGAATTGTAGCTCGACCTTGGGTGACTTTATTCATATCTTGGACCTCCAACAAAAGAGCATCCCCTTGGTTCTCTGGAAAACTGGAATACATGCTAAAGTTAGACATTTTTCATTTAGTATAGCATGCAATGATGGCATCTCCAAAACACAAGGTATATAAAGTTTCTATGTTGCACGGATTGTTATGAACTGGTGGAAAAAGGAAAGTCTCCGTAGCAGACACATGTATGATCTGACACTCCACAGGATAGTTCTAGCAGTTACTGCATAGATTAACAGTTGTACTTTTTTGTAATTGAGATTTCTGTTTTGAAAATGTAACATTACATATATGTATAGTCCTTTTTTTTAGTTGGTATATGATGAAAATGATAAGATCCCAACACTTCTCCATTACCATCAATGCAATATAAATTATTTTAAGATCAAATACGAATGGCATAGCCACTCCAGTAATATTATTAGTTCAAATGAGAATGCAATAGCACAAGTGCACTAGAAGAAACCTTCCTTAAAGGGATTATGGGCCATAAAGAAGATGGAGTACTAAGTTGCACTAGATGATCTAAATCAACCATGCAAATACCTATCTTCAATACTCTTCACCACATCCTTTGTTGTACAAAAGAATGATGGATTGAATGGTTAAATGCCTGAGATTGGATTTGAATATCCTGTTACTCCTGTTTCCTGATAATAAAGGGAAACTAAAGAGAAGAAAATGTAGAAATGGTAGCGACTTACAAGACATGATAATCACCGGTTCCTGGCTGCAAGCAAATGGAAGAACCTGGTTCCACCTCTGTTACTTCGGTTGTACTTTTCAGTTGAAATAAACATGACAGTGATTCTGGAAAAAAGAAAAAAGGATAACAGCTCTATAAATCTAACGTCTATTTAAAGTATCATAGACAACATTAGCTGATTAAAAGCTGAATTTCAAGACATGTAATGCACATGGAGGGCTCTACAACCCAATATTCTCTGGTCTCCAAATCAATCGATTCACTCATGACCATTCTAGCCACTGCATTCGTTGGGATAGCCCAAAATTTTCAACGAAGTGAGAAAAGTCAATTGATCAGATTGTTTGAAGCAGTTCTGAATCTTGATCCCCTAAGGATGGACTATTGAACAGTGATTTATGGTCCCTGGATGTTCGCTATGTGTCTAGTATTCAGTCATATATCACAGTTACAATCTAAAGTGTAATATAGATTTAGCCTATTGCGTCTTCCATGACCCAAACCCCAAGAAAAAGATTCCAGTTCTGGAGCAGCAAGGACCACAACCTTCTGATGTCACCGAAAATGGGGCAAGCTTTAGTGAATTGATGCCAGTTTTCACCATTGCTGAAACGTGTCGAACGTACTCTGCCCCTGCTTGCATATAGACTGCACCACGCTGTGAGTATGTGATCTTAAGTTTTCTCCTTGGTACTAAACGTACTTTTTTCACTGCCATATATTCAACAACCAGAGCAACCATTGTAAGTTACATGTACAGTATGTATAAGTAGATTTCAAATTCTGTATTAAGTTACTGAGGAGAAAGAAAGGCATCCAAGTAGATGATGAAAGAACCCAGGAAGCTCCTGCTTATTAATAACATTTCTAACATTTATAGTTACTGAGGAGAAAGAAAGACATACAAGTAGACGATGAAAGAATCCAGGAAGCTCCTGCTTATTAATAACATTTATAATTACCTTCTACTCTAATTTTACCAACTACCCTCTTTGGCTTCGCAGTGCATTTTTCTTCTGCAGTTTCAGCGGACTTTCCTTCCCTTGGATATGTATCCCGTGGTTGCAATAAAAATTTGTGTAACCTATTTAGTCGAAGAAACACGGAGACAGTCACATAGAGAACCAACACTAACGATCAAAAGATATAGAGAATATAAAGGTCACACATAAAGGGTAACACTGAAGAGATATATACCATACCCAAAAGCACTTCGAAGAACCAGGCACTCATCACGTAGAAACTCGGGTGCCTCTGTGTAGCCTTTTGCCCATGCATGTAAGCATAAGCGAATGCATGCATCATAAGCTACCATAGTTTGCCAAGCATTTTGACCACTGCAAGTTGTGACAAGCCAAAAGAAAAAGGTTTTCTCAGGTTCTCAAATGAGGAGTTTCTTTCCTTGAATTACATACATGGGGACAAAACATTGTAATCCATCCTAATGTGATACGCCAATACCAGATACATGGCCAACCCCAGAAGGCCAAATACATATAAATTGGATGATTCTGAGTTTCCTCTTGGCCTGCTGTATTGGCATTCTTTTCAGACTGTTAAACTACGCCTAGCGGACAGTAAGATTTTATGGCAATTGAAACATCCCTGATGCATAGGCAAGCCATGTAAATGGCATCGCATCAAGGGTAGAAAACATGTAAACTAGATGAGTGGTCCACCATCAAAGCAATTTCAAGGATCAAAAGCTCAACAAAGACCATACCTTGTATTATAATAGGGTGGTTGAACAACTGAGCTGGTTTGCCAATAAGGGATATGTGGTTCTGCTTCTCCAGAGATGGTGCTGCATCTCCACATAAAAAGGAAGACGGTCCATTAACATAATATAAGATAAGCAAACAAACAGAGTGAGAAAAAGAAACACTAGAAAAAGGCTAAAAGAATACTGCTTTGCATACTGTTCATTTGTTTTCTCAGATTCTGGTCTCCAATCTGTGAAGACTTCTTTATTTCCAACACAAGTCCTTGTTTCACTTGATATGTGCATCTCATTGCTAGTTTGCTCTACTTCCATCACACCATCGGAATTGGAATCTATCCAATGCTTATTCTCTACTTCGAAATTATTTTGTTCTCTTTCTATCTCAAGAATGGGAGGTGCACTTGGAGTTCCTAAATCTGCTAAATTTTTTGGTGTAACTTCATAAAATGGAGGACCCTGCAATTAATGACAAATAAATTATGCATTTGATTTTCAAACATATAATATGATACAAGAGTCATCTCAGCTCTACCCTACATGTGGAGCAAGGATGTTGACTTGTTGTCGAGGTTGATCCCTGCAACCTGGGGTTGATTTTAGCTGGCTGCATGCCCTGCTACTGAAATCACCATCTGCAAATCTTCTTATATTCCCGGGAACGTCAATCCGAAGATTCTCCTTTGACCCTCTATTCACTGAAGATCCATTTTGTCTGTCTGATATATTAATGGACTCTTCTGCAAGGTTCGTAGTAGATTCTACACCAAATAGCTCTCGGTTGTAGCATCGTATTAAACTCGGCTTATCAGAGAAATCAGTATCACTAGATCCCAAACCTTCCTCCTCAAATACATCAGAGTAATTGTCATCCATGTCATATGAAACTGATGCCACACTCTCTTCATCATCATCATCATCATCATCCAGACATAGAGTTACTGTAATATGAGGCCCCAGCAATCCAGAATGGAATTTCAGTGGTGGCAAAATATGGGGGGACAAATGATTCTTGCTATTGTACACAGAAGGGGATAGCGGAACAGGGTCAATACTCAACCTCTCTGTCAAAGGAGATCGAACTTGCTGGTCTGAATCTGAGCCCTGAAGGATTCATAACAAAAGATAACAAACAATTAGACACCGACTACATGAATTAAGGGTCTGACTGGACCCCCAATTGAGCAGAAAACAAAAAAAAAAAGGAGGTTTTTGGAATATCTTTTTTCTGGAGGAAAAAATGGTGACCAAATAGGCCTCTAAAACTACCAGTGTGAGTAATGATGAAAGAACTCATGCATGGAAAAGGGTTTTTTGCTTCAAGAAACAGGTACATATGTTCTATTATGTTTGAAAGGAAAATTGATCAGAATAAAAGGACCCATTAAAGAACATTGAAAGAATTCAAAACTACGGCACTCTGAGTGATGCGACACTACGAAATTAGGGTTCAATGATCAGGCTTTTCTTCGTTAGAAACACAAGAAAAACGCCTCAACCCAAGAATACAAAAGGAAAAAAAATAGATCAAATGCAAAATTGGAAAATCTAAACACACCCAACAAAGAAGAACAACCTTGAAGATGATAACAAAAAAAAGAAAAAAGAAAAAAAAAACATCCGAGTAGATCAAAGCTTTGAAACTGGGGAGTATCAGTAGTAGTACCTGTTTGATCCATTTGATAGCACTTTCGTCCAAACCATCCGTAAACATTTTCTAGGGTTTCTTAACAGCGAGCAGAGAGATCAAAAATCTTTGATTGAGAAACTAATTAAGTGAGAGTGAGAGTGAGAGCTGGTTTTGTTGATGTTGCAGTGAGGTATTTTGAGCTCTGGAGACAGAGAGCGAGAGGGAGCGCATGTGTTGTCATCCAATTATTTCCAACGGCTAGTTTGAAATTCCTTTGTATTATTTTATAAGATTTGAATTGGAGATTTGACTCAGACAGTGGAGAGACAAAACCTCTACTGTCACTGTTAGAAACCCGGCAGCTAAAGCTAAGCTAGATTTACGTCTACATGGAATTTAACAATAAAGCTTTTTGCCCCGACCAAATGACAAAACATATGCCAGATGATGATGTGGCAGGGTGGGACTCACCACTTTTCCACTCTTAAAAGTGTTATGAAGGGGTTTCCAACTTATGTGGCAGTGGGACCCACCATGCCACATAAGAATCTGGCATTTGGTCTGGCAAAACAGCAGCTCTCGGAATTTAAACACGTTTTTTTGCCACCTCAGTTTCTCACTCTAATGGGCTGAGCTACTCATCTCTACTAAATTTACGCCCAAGTTAGGCCCATTAGGATAAATGGGCAGCCTACCAAAACCTTTTGGGAAATTTTAAATGCACCTCCCAAATATTATTGGCAGGCCCCAAAACATAACAAATGCAAATTCAGGGTAAGAATGCCTACAACTGGGGCCTGTCAATAAGATTTTGGAGGGCACCTATAAAATGACTCAAACTTTTTTGGTAGACCCGAATGAAATAAAAGATAAAAAAGAAAAGCCATCGGTAATCTTTTTCAATTTTTAAGGTTATTTGAGAAAATTGTGATAATAGGTTTTAATTGTAAAATCAAATCTCATTAAAAATACTTGCATTAACACTTATAACTGTTTAAAATCTGTATATTTTGAGTTTTGGTGGGTCTTTTCCATCTTCATTCTGTGTATCTAATTCGACTGTCAATTTCGCTTGATTTTTTTTGGATGATTGATGCCCACTATCGAAAAAGTGCAAAATGGGCAATGAAATAACCCTTGTAAATTGGCTAAAACTGGTTTACTCAAAAACAAAAACTGTGAAATTTGATTAAGTTGGAGACTACCAAACTTTTTTTGACTGGATGGTTTGATTTTGTTTATGAATCGCCATATAAGAAGGATCTTTCTTATCAATTTTATCAAAGCAAATGGACTAAATCTAACCAAACAGAACCTACCGACGACAAATGCCAATAAATTTTCTAATACTTAAAAGGCCTACGATAAATATCCATAATTTTTTATTGAAATATACGATAGTTCGCGTTGTCAATAGTACAAATTTTATAAAAAAAAAATATGTTAATTTTATAAAATTGACAGACCACTTTATAATCGTGATGTCGATTCGACTGCATATCCCATAAGCGATTTTGTATTGTCCACATTTTTTTTTTAATAAACTTGTATTGTCCACATTGTGGCACAAATTGTGTGGATATCTAGTAGAAAGTTTTGGAAATAACAGTTTACTAATTAAAATTAAACCCAAGATGCTGATGAGTAATGCATGCTGTAGAGAGATGCTCCAAGTGAGTCTGACTAACCATGACAAAGTTCATAAAAGTGGGTTGGGTCTGCGGTCTGCCCTCTGCAGACTTGTAGTAACTTGTAAGTAAGAAAACTTGTCTGAATGAAACGCAGCAGCAGCAGCAGCAGCAGCAATTGTAGTAGCCAGTGTTTTAAAAACCGGACCGGACCGGCCGGTTCAACCGGTGAACCGGTGACCCAGTCAAATTTCCAGTTCGGGTCAACGTTGACCCAGTAATTTTCTCAAAAACCATCTTTTTAAATGTGAACCGGTCGACCCGGCCGGTTGAATCAGTGAACCAGGTGACCCAGTCGATTTTTAAACCGGTTTTTTTTTAAGTTAAAAGTGTTATAATTTTTTATTTTTTGCAAAAATGAGCTTGCTAGATTTTGAGCCTAGGACCCTAAAGTGACAAACCTCCTACCATTTTAACTACCATTAGATTATTGTCATTGTAACAGTATAATTACTATACAACTAATTGTTATTTAAGAATTTTAGCATTTCCCAAAAGACACTTAACCCACTGGTCAACCCACTAGTTGAACCAGATTGACCCAACCCACTAGCTTCTCCGGTTCGATCACCGATCCGATTTTTAAAACATTGGTAGTAGCAAAGGGACGATAACTGTGCGTAGTCAACGTAGTGTCAGAGAATAACTACTAAGAAGGTTTTATTTATTTATTTATTTATTAATGATCAATCAATCAATTGATACTCCACCATTATTAACCAAAATTAAATTTCTTTATTTGGTGACGAAACATTGATGAACCTGTGTTCAAGTCTTTCTTATTAGGGCCTGTAGAAGTAAGGAATGATGGTGATTGTTCAATTTCAATTTGATGATTGATTGCCCCTGAATGAATGAATGAATCTCATCCTCATCAGCTCATCTCATCTCATCTCATCTCGTGATGTTATCAACTCGTTGTTCTTATCGTTTCTTGAAGTTCCTCCCCGTCTTTCCCCGCTTCCTCCATACAAATCCTTCATTTTGTTCACTCCCCAAACAAGATTTGAAGTGGGTACCAACCTCCCAGAACTCAAATGCTTCAGATTTCAATGTCAATAAAACCATTTCTTCAGATATTTATAACTCTAACTTAAAGATATCAAGTCTGGGTCGTGACCGAAAAGTTAAAGACGCAAAGAATATGTTCGATAAAATGCCCCATCGAGACATTGTTTCATATGCTTCAATGATTACTGTTTATCTGAAAAACGGTGATTTGTTAAATGCTGAAAAGATCTTCCTTACAGTACCTGGAAGTAATGTTGTGGTCAATTCTGCCATGATCGATGCTTATGCCAAAGCATCTCGAATGGAGGAAGCTCGTCGTATTTTCGATGAGATGCCAGAGAGAAATGTATTCTCTTGGACGAGTTTGATTTCTGGGTATTTTCGAATTGGACGAACTGATGAAGCTAGTAGGCTTTTCCATCAAATGCCTGAGAAAAATATTGTTTCTTGGACCACCATGATTTTAGGTTGTGCTCGGAATGGTTTGATTGCGGAATCACGGGAACTTTTCGATCAAATGCCAGAGAAAAATGTTGTTGCTTGGACTTCTATCGTTAAATCTTATGTGGAAAACAATAAGATCGATGAAGCACGGAAGTTATTTGATGAGATGCCCTTCCGGAATTTATATTCTTGGAATATAATGCTTTCTGGTTATTTAGACCAGAAGAGAGTCAATGAAGCTATTGAACTTTTTAGATTAATGACTCATAGAAATGCAGTTTCTTGGACTACTATGGTTACTGGTCTGGCGCGAAATGGACTGACCGAAATTGCACGAGAGTATTTCGATCAGATGCCCAAAAAGGATATAGCTGCATGGAATGCGATGATCACCGCGTATGCTGATGATGGACTCATGATCGAGGCAAGTGAGCTTTTCTATTTAATGCCAGAGAGAAATATCGTAACTTGGAATGCAATTATTGATGGTTATGCTAGAAATGGCCCCGAGTCTGAGGCCTTGAAGCACCTAACTCTCATGCTACGTGCTTGTTATAGACCAAATGAGACTACTGTTACTAGTGTGGTGAGTGCATGTGAGAGCATGCTAGAACTCATGCAAGTTCATGCTCTTGTTATATTACTTGGGTTCGGATCTGAAACTTCGATATCAAATGCGATTGTAACTATGTATTCTAGAAGTGGAGATCTTGGAGCTGCTCGGGGTATTTTTCAGAATCTAGAGGCTAAGGACATTGTGTCATGGACGGCAATGATATTGGCATATTCGAACCATGGCTATGCGAATCATGCGTTGCAGGTATTTGCATGTATGCTCAGGTCTGGAGCCAAGCCGGACCACATTACATTTGTTGGTGTGTTGTCGGCTTGCAGCCATGCAGGTCTTCTTCAGAAAGGTAAGAGGCTATTCGATTCAATGAGCCGAGTTTACGCCCTGGAACCGAAAGCCGAGCACTATTCTTGCCTTGTTGACCTTTTGGGTCGAGCAGGGCATGTCAATGAGGCTGTGAAAGTGATGAATCAAATGCCACCAGAGGAACGGGACGGGGCTGTTCTGGGGACATTGCTTGGTGCATGCAAATTGCATGGAAATGTTGGTGTTGCAAATCAAATAGGGGAGGAGCTGATAGAGCTGGATCCAACTAGCTCGGGAGGGTATGTGCTTTTGTCTAATTTGTATGCTGCAGATGGGAAATGGGATGATTTCGCACGAGTGAGGAAGAAAATGAAGGAGAGGCAGGTGAAGAAAGTACCTGGTTTTAGTCAAATAGAAGTGAAGAACAAAAGTTATGTGTTCTTTGTGGGGGATAGATCACATCCACAGGTGAAGGAAATATATGCAATGTTAAAAGAGAATCTTCTACCACAGATGAACGAGATGGGTTACTTGCATGAGAACCCATCTGTTCTTGTATAGTTTCAAAAGTGAATATGTAATTGATCCCAATCCATAGTAATCAATTGAGATTTTGAAGAAAGAGGAAGTCTACTGTTTCTTTTTGCGAACTTTATTTTTCTGAACCATTATTTCGAGTGTTCCCAACTACTTCCTGTCTTTATATTTTCCATTCCTATGGGTGTGGTGAATCACTTTTGGAAAATCTGATCAGAGATTTCCTTTGCAAAGTGGGGAAAGAAACAATAAGATCCATCTCATCGGTTGGAAAATATTGTTCAAGTTAAACAAGGAATGTAGCCTCTCGGCGGCGAATTATACTCTAATTAGGAACTAGCTTTGGTGATTCATTCAGGAAGGATCTGAGCTATGGAGGACAATTGTCGACAAAAAATTTGGGACTATGGGTTGTGGCAGGAGAATTCAAGAATCAGACCCTCTCTTATGGCACCAGAGGTGGCAAGGTTATCTGTTGTTGGATTTTGGAACTTCCTCAGGAGCATCTGCATATATGATTTGTTGGTGAGTGAAAGCAATAGTGATTCTTGAAAGTTTGGTATAGCATAACTTGAACAATTGGGAAGCTGGGTTTGCTACCTCTCACTTGGAGAGAAAGCAGAAAGATACCTTGATGGAAGGTGGAGAAAAGAAAGAGGTTCTGGAGGTCAGGTATTAACGGTATTTTCTTTGTTACGTCTTTCTACTAGTCCCTCCAGCAATGCAACAATGAAACGTTTCTAGTGAAGGCGGTCGGAGGTGTTATAAGCAGATAAAATTTTGAATCATCCCTGGATCACTTCTTCATCCAGTTTTTGGGATTTGGAAGCAAGTGTTCTGTAGTAGGAGTTGTTTTGTCCATTTGCCATTACTTTGTTGCAGCCCCAAGAGCCTTATTGATTACTGGGAAGGTTGGTAGGGCAGAGATTCTTTTCCTATATGGAGACTGAAGCCTTTTGCTTTTTCTCTTGGCAAACAGGAAGGAATTCAATGCTGGAGTCGAGTGTCACTTTGCTGCTTTAATGGTAGTTTTTCAATTTTCCCTTTCTAATTCAGTTATCTTTATATCAATGTTTATTATATATGTATATATATATTTAATAAGAAGATCTTCCATTTTCAAAAATTCCAAAGGAATCCAGTAATATATTATAAGAAGCTTTAATTTGGGTCAAGCAAATATTCTATTATTCCTTTGTTGTTGGTATTTCAAAACTCAAAGAGATTCACATGATAGCCATTTTTCCAGGTAAATTTGTTGTTGTGATTGCCCTAATAAATTTGTAGTTAGGTATGAAGCTTTAGGAGTCATAGAACCAACCCTAGCTATGAAGTTGTGAAAAGAACACCAAACACTAAATAAATGATTGATTGACCACCTAACTTTGGACTTCATGTGAAACTAACTTATCTATAAGTACAGGTCCAAAGGTGTGTCAGCAGGTATAGTCTTTGTTTAGTTGTTGTATTATTAGCAGATGCCAAATCTTAATCACCCACCAAACTACTACACACGTAATCTATTTGGACCCTGCTAGAATACATATTAGATATTATCTAATTTGACACATTTTTTTTTTTTACCTAATTTTACATAGTCAATAACACATCTATATAATAGTTTCCTTTTTTGTAGTCTAGCCCAAGGATAAGAACAGAAGAGGACTTTCTTTTTCTTTCTTGCGGATGAATGAAGGAAGGATTGAAAACACCCATCCATTGTGTCTTTCTCAAAAGATAGAGATTCCCCCCAAATCTTAAAAAAGAAAAAAGAAAAATTGCATTCTCTGTTTTGCCATGGTTCCTTCATCTTATCTATAATAGTTAATTGTGCTTGGGTTCATAAAACTCAAAATAATTAATGGAAAAGGACCTGAAAGGAAAACCTAATCCATCCCCAACATATATATATATATATATATAGAAGATTACCCAAAAAAATAATGATATCCACAAAATGTAATGGAAGTGGGAGTTGGATTAGGTTGATAACTTCTGTTCTAGGCTTCTATCTCTAGCTAGCTAGTATTAAATGGATGACATGGATTTGATCCTTAATTTTCTTAAACCTGTCCTGTTGATGATTACTCTAATGTTTGTCTTTGAGTAAATGACCTTGTCTTACTTGAGAGAATATGTTTTGTTCTTCTTTGTTTTTTTGTTTAGGTATGATGGTTTATCTTATTAAGCTTTTTCAGTCGCTTATTAGATCTAATTAGAAGATTAATGAGTTTCCTTTTGATAATGGGTTGATTTTTTAGGAGGGCGGTATCGTGCGAGTATAGGTTAAGTACATGATTTTATAATTAAAACTTGAAACTAAAGAAAAAGGAGAATTATTATTAGGGATAAGAATTTTTAAGTTGACATTTTCAATTGAAGGATGCTTATATCATCAGTATGTGGATTGGTTAACTAACACAAACAAACATAACCATAAAATTTATAATAATAACTTGTGATTAATTTTTAATATCATTTTAGTTCATAAGGGTTTTGATTGATTCAACTTGATATATTTGAGAGGGATCAAAGAAAGGGATAGAAGTAGAATCAAGGGATTCCCCTCCCTCATTAACCCAGTGAATCCCAAATCCAATAGTTATTAGTCTGCTAATGACTCAAGATCCTATTATAGGAGGGTCCACTTGTCAGCACTGGACAGTGCCAAGTGGAGTGCAACGGTGGAGGAAAAGCTTATTTGTGGCGCCAACTCATTTTGATTTCCTTTAAGTGGGGAAACCAGAAGCAAGAACTCCCTAAGTTATCAGACTTGAAAAGAAAAAAAAAGTTCAAATTTAACGGTCGTATTTTCACTTTCAATTTTGCCTTTGTTTTGCTTTGCTTTTTTTTCTTCTTCTTTACTTTAACCCCCTTTTGTTTTCTTTTTGTTTTTTTTGTTAGACGTGGTGGGTGGTCCCCCTCCCCTCCTCGTTCAGTACAGTAGGTTATGGAGAAGTTTGTGTATTACTCGGCAAATACTCGGCTTTTTTACCAAGAAGACTACTAGACTAGTTGCCCTAAAGGAAAGGAGTCGCTGATTACATAGTACCGTTGGTAAGTTAATATGACGTACAGTAACTCAATAGCATCTCAAATCAATTATCAATTGGTTAGATTATGGAAAAGAATCTTTGATCAGGCTTGAAAAAGTGTTTGTACCTGCATGACAAAATAGATGAACCAAACCTATTTTATGTGGGAAACCTTTTTTAGATTAATATTTTTGGCAGCTGATAAATCAGCACAATTTTTTACTAGATTTGGCCCAATTATTTGTCGGTTACTTGGTTCGATAATACAAATTTCATAAAAAAAATATATTAGGTCAATTACTTTAATTAAGTTATTTGAGGTAGAAGTTTAAGGTTTTGAAGTGTGGCAAGTAGCATTGAATGGAGTTGGGTGAACCAACAAAGATTGTGTTGGCCAGCACAATCTGTGCTTAACGGCACTTTTAATGCCGTTTCATTACTTCCTCCCATCGTCAAAGATATGTTGATACGTAATAAATCTTGGAGGCAAAGATTGAGCTGGCAGAAACTGTGTCGTCTAACACAATTTCTATCGGTCTCTCAAATTCCTTGCCCCAACCTTAAATTTGAGACGGAAGGAAAGAGTTTGGTACATTTTTTGGTTGTTTGATGTGTCCATAGCATTTGCCCTTAATAAACCACTTTGTAATAGTGTTTTTTTTTTCATTCGTACGTAATCGATTTTATATTGTCAGATATGTAAAAACTAACAGTTCTTTGGCTGATTGATTAGTAAAAAGTTGTTGAAAAATCAATTACCCCGACCACTCTTTGCTTTATTAGCATTTGCATTTCAGTAATGCTATACTTACTGCAAATCTTACTGCAAGGCTATTTAGGAGGGTATTTGCGTTAATTTGAGAATGACGTAAATCACAAAAAGTACGAGATTATTTAAGAACCATAGGATGATTAGGTAGTAAAGTTTGCGGTAAGAAAATGCAATAAGTTTAGCATTTTCCTTTTGCATTTTATATTAGTAGTAGGTAGTAGGTAATGCTATTCTGTTTGTGGGACACACCAGGCCACAGTCACCACTTGTGGGTTCTGGCTACTGTTAGAGAACGTTGCCCAGTCTCTCTCTCTCTCTCTCATGCAAGTCCTCTACTTGCTTAGTTAATTGGTTGATATTAGAGAATATTTTAGATGGACCCATGCATTCATATCTTTAGTTTGTTTCAGTATTTTTTTTTTTAACTTTAGGTAGGTTTGCTAACATCATCATAATGCATTTGAATTAATAATGGAACCCACATTTTGCAAAAAAATATACTCAGTATCAAACGAATTTATCCAAACTACTAAGACCAGTCCAACATGAACATGATGATGGGTGTCACTAATCTAAGTTCGTCCATCAGATGATGATGATGATGATGATTGATGATTGATCCATTCCATCTTCTTCTTCTTCTTCTTCCAGGATCGAGATGAGGACCAATTAGGTTAAATATGTGTAATAGATCGTACGGTTGTTATTCCAACTCCCCACTGCCATTCCATGAGACCAATCTCAACCTGACTTCACCAATTTGGCCAGTAGCTAGCGCTTGACCACACCAGACCAGACCAGACCAGACCAGACCCGGGATCTCCCAGATCCACTTTTATCGAATATCCAAGTGAGGACACAATCCCCAGAAATATGATGGACCAAGATACCCCCTCTCTCTCTCTCTCTCTCTCTCTCTGCCCCCATGATTGATGATATATGTGGACTGTTGACTACTACTGCCTAGATCTATTCTCTATACAGCGAAAGGATGGATATTGATCGTCGTCAAAATTGTAATTGCATAAGGATATTCTCGGTAACTTGAAGAAAATTGTGTTAAATTTGGGTTTGGGGACCTCTTTTGAAAAATGAAACTTTGAACACTCCAACTTAGACCTAGTGGGGCTCGGTCTCCAACCAAAGTCCCCCCAACAAATTTTTAACATTATTTAAAAAAAAAAAAAAAAAAGACAAAAAAAAAAGAGGCCGATGATTTATCCGAGGAATTGAAGATTTGGCAGAATAAGAAGAAGAAGAAGAAAAAGACATTATAAATTACAGAGAGAGATAGAGACTCATTGGGATTTAGGAGGAGGAGGAGGAGGAGGCAAAGGAATCCTTTTGCTTGTTTAAACCCTTGCTGCAGACTGCAGTGCTGCCTCGCCTCCTCATCAAGTAATAGAAAGAATTACAAGTGTAAAAAGAACCAAAATTAAAATAATTAAAGAGGAATCCAAAAAAAAAAAAAATGTAAAAAAAGTTTATTTAATGATAAAAATATTAAAAAATTAGAGAGAGAGAGAAAAGAGGGGTGGGGGAGTTACTTAAAAGTGGAGGGAGGGAAGGATTAGGAAGGGGGGGTATATATGGATGGATACATATATGATGAATGATGATGATGATGATGATAATAAATAGTGGGGGGGAAGAAGAAGAATAAAGCAACAGAGGAAACCCACCCTTCAGAGTTTTTTGTCTTTCTGTCTGTCTCTCTTCTTTCTTCGCTAATAACGGAAAAAAATAAAAAAAGAGACAGGCGCAGAAGAAATAGTGGAACCGACAGACACAAGATAAAAAAGAGATTGAAGATTGGAGTGCTGTATAGCCATGGGTGTAGCTTGGAAACTCAGAAAAGCAGTGAGAAAGATCAGACTACCTTGTGGTTCCTTCTCAGGGACCCATGCCGATGTGGTTGTTGATGATGATGATTATCATAATCCCGTCTCCCATAAGAATGTAGGTTTCCCCTTTTCTTTCTTTCTTTCTTTCCCCAATTTTGTATTTTTGTTCTTGTTCTTTGAGTTTTTCATTTCTGTAACGAAATTCCCCCCTTTTTCTTTTTCTTTTGGGGTATGGGATTTTCAGTTTCTCTTTCTTCTTCCTTCTTTTTCCCACTGATTCTGAACTTAATTTCAGCTCAATTTCTGTTCCTTATTTTTCTGAAGTCTAATCGTTGTTGGTGTACAGAGCTTTTAGATTTTGGTCTATTTGATTTTTCATTCCATTACATTACGGAACAATTTTCTCTGGGGTTTTGAACTACTTTCCCTTTTGGAGTAGAAACAGAAAGAAAATTTTCTTCCTTTGCTGTGTCTGTGAGTTCTTCTTCTTTCGCTTTTTAATCTTGTCTTCGAAAAGAAGCCTTCTTTTCATTTCCAGACTTCTAAAAAAAAAATGAAAGCTCATTCTCACATTTCATTTCTCGCTATGATAAGTGCCTCTCTCTCTTTCTCTCTATATTTTTCCTTTCTTTTTGTGTAATCTGATGAACATTAAGCAAATATTTGTTTGTTTTTTTGTTTTTCAGATCTGGAACTCAACAGTTGTTTCTGCAAATCAAGAGACTATCGCAGCAGCACTCGGAGAGGAGACACAATCAAGCGGAGCCATCAAGGTCGTCCCCCAAAAGAAACCCACCCCTCCTTTTTTTTTTGTTTTAACTTTTTCTCCCCTGCCTCCATAATTAATTATAATTATGAGTACTCGTTTTTATTTAATTCAATCTATAAATTCTAAATGCTACTTACTGTAAAATTTGGAGTTTTTAACTAACTATTTTGTGAACAAAACAAGACTCCACTTGTTCTCTAGTACTAAAAACTAGTAACTAGTAATTCAATTCAATTCAATTCAATTCAATTCAATTCTTCTGAGTTGTGAAGCAGTGAGTGAGGGACAGAGGGAGCCCCACTATCAATTGGGTGGCCCACCAATCTTCTTCCTTTTTTTGAAGGGCTGATGAACTTTTTAGCTTTTACAACTTGGATTTGGAATAGTCGCTCGCTGGTTGATATGATATGATATTATTCAGCGGCTTTAGTTTAGTAGTCCCAAAGCCAACAACTAGTAAGTAACTACTACTACTGTCACTATGTGAAAGGCTCACACCTGAGTCATGGGTGGCCCACTTCAAATTTGTCCCTTATTCAAACCCCAGGATCAGGAGCACCGGAAGAGTTCCAGTTCATGCAGCTTAGTACTTTTTAGTATTATTATTATTAGCAATTTACCCTAGCCACCCAACCCACCAAGGTCCAAGGACAACGCCCCAACCCACCAAGGTCCAAGGACAACGACCCCCCAACCCCATCCCCATCCCCACCCCCACATTAGTACCAGAGTCAGTCCAGGCCTCCAGGCTGTATTTTCTTTCATGCCACCACCCAAATCTCGAGACCCCCCATCCAAAAGTGGTCTGGTTTTCATGGGATGATGATATTCTCTCATGCGTGTGTCTATATCCTTCTTGGGTGAAACAAAAAAAAAAAAAAAACAATATCATTGTAGGAAAATCCCACTCCCTCGAATCTTTCTCTCATAGATTTGCTTGTATGTGAAAATCTTAGCCCTTCCATCATTATATGATTAATTATGTGAAAATCTCAGCCTTCCTCTGTTTTATCCTGTACTGCTTGAGTTCTGTGACTTCTGTATTCTAGGTAGGTAAAAAAAAAAAACAATAAAACATACATGTAATACTCAAAGATTAATATAATGTTGTTGCCTTAATTATCATCAAAACTTCATTTTCTTTACCAGCTGTGACTGTAAAATGTAATGTATGTTTGTGGGTTTATATGATTGTCTACTCTCCAATGTCTCTTCTCCTCTCTCTCACACTCTGATGTTGATTGGCTGCAGAACTTGTGTGCAATATGTCTGGAGCCGTTGAGTTACAGTACCGGCAGCAGCCCTGGCCAAGCTATATTTACTGCACAGTGTTCTCATGCCTTTCACTTCACCTGCATATCCTCGAATGTCCGGCACGGCAGTGTGACCTGCCCCATTTGTCGGGCACACTGGTCACAGCTCCCTCGCACGCTCTATACCCATTCTTCATCTTCTTCTTCTTCTTCTTCTTGTCAACAACTACTTCCTAATAATTGCAACAATAATCAGATTCAAACGGACGACCCCATCCTTCGCATCCTTGATGAATCCATTGCTACTTTTCGGGTCCACAGGCGCTCCTCCCTCCGCTCTGCTCGCTATGATGATGATGACCCCATCGAGCCAGACCACACTACACCCAATCACCCTCGCCTCCATCTCACTCTTGTCCCATGTACTGCTGTCCCACTCGGTTGTCATGGTCACCCTAACTTCCCTCCTCCATGCTCACACCCATCTTTGCAAGCCATGGGAGGAGGACCTACCACATCATACCATCATCATTCTTGCGAGCTTTCTACCCCACCACATCATCACTACACCACCTCCTCCTCCTATTCATTGTCACCGGAAAACACTTCACCCACAACCAGAAATAGCCCCTATCACCATCATCATCATCATCATCTATGCTTCCCTAATACTAGTAGTAGAGCTTATCTATCTGTGAAACTAGCACACCAACAAGCAACAGACATAGTCTTAGTCGCCAGTCCCAACGGTCCCCACCTAAGGCTTCTCAAGCAGTCCATGGCACTCGTCGTTTTCTCTCTTCGCTCAGTTGATCGTTTAGCCATCGTTACCTACTCGTCTGCTGCTACACGTGCTTTTCCACTGAGGCGCATGACTTCCCATGGGAAGCGAACTGCCCTACAAGTCATCGATCGTCTCTTCTACATGGGAGAAGCAGACCCAGCAGCAGGACTCAAGAAAGGAATTAAGATACTTGAAGATCGCATTCACAGGAATCCCCAATCGTGTATCCTACATCTATCTGATTCCCCAACGAGATCCTATGTCGATCATGACATGGGCGTCCCCATCCCGATCCATAGGTTTCATGTTGGGTTTGGTTTTGGCACATCATATGGATTCGTGATGCATGAATTCGAAGAGTTCCTAACCAGATTGCTTGGCGGGGTAATCAGAGACACCCAGCTGATGATTGGGGAGGACGGAGGGATAGCAAGGCTAGGAGAACTGAGGGGAGGAGAAGAAAGGAGAATTCCATTGGAGTTGGATGAGAGTGGATTTGTTCGTGTTGGTTACAGCTACATCGAAGGTGGGGTCGAAGAATATATAAGAACAGGAGAAATTGTGGTGAGTCTGGGGGAAAAGAGGGAAGTAGGTGATGGTGGAGAAGCCGAAAGAAGAGACATGAGCGTAATAGCTGCGAGGCCAAGCAGTGCAGAGAGTTGGAATTACCATGATCCTTACATGACTAGAAGATGGGCTAAACATTTGCATGGACAAAGGCTGTGACTGATCATCCTACCCAAAATTATAGAATATACATGAAAAATACATTCTCTGAGGAGACTGGTATGGATATGGATTTCACACTGTTGACCGCCCAGGGCCAGCCAGCTATGCTCAGAGTACCAAAACTTGCTGGAATACTCCCCAACTGTGGTTTGGGATTTCTGTTACTGATTCCTATCTTATATGCATGTGTAACATAATTCATCAGAATGTTATGTTTTCTCTTGTAATTTTTTACGGATTTCACATACTGTTGTTTTATCAGAGAACTTCATGAGTTGCAATGTTTGCATAGATCAAAGTTCCTAAATTCATTCATAACAAAGATTTTGATTCTTATTGTTCAGTGTGATCCCCTTTTTTTTTTCCTTTCTTTTTGGGTCCAATGTGATCATAATTTCTAACAACAGTTCTCATGATTTCAGTAGAGGTCACAGGGTAAATAAAAAAAAATACAGAGGACATTCAACATTGGTTGTTCAATCATCAATGAACTAAGAGGGAAGATTATAAGGCACATGGGTGCACACAGTAAAAATAATTGTTATAATATAAGAACTGAAAATTACTATTTGTACGTACATTTGTAAGCATCAATTGTCCCAAATATACTTTCTCCGCGGTCCTAATCATGGGATTAAGTGATGCCAAAAAAACAAACAAAAAAACATCTGTTTCTTTCAAACGTCAATGAAAGCTAGCCTTAATACTCAGCTGAATACTAGGTGCTGTCAAATCCGAATATTCTGAAAACACCTGCAACAAGTAATAGAGAAGCGATTAGAGAAAGTTCTAACCGACCAGGTAGTTGCAATCCCGTAATCTTTGCATTTATTCTTGATCTTTTCAGACTATTGAAATTAAAGCAAAAAATTGCCCTACCTTCATCAGCCTGGTACTTGTTCTTGTCGTCTCCTGCATAAGCCAGTAAGTTATATTTGGGATTCCATTCCACACTATTCATTGCAGCCCGGCAAGGAATTTGATGTACTGTTCGACCAGTCTGTACATTGGACTGTATGAAACAGCAGTAAGTGTGTCAATAAGCTAATATCTTCAAAGATCAAAATTCAAGCCAGGATGCAAGGGCAGGGCATCCTTGCTCAACAACTGGTGGTTTTGACTCATTAAACCTTGCACACGTTTCATTCAGTACCACAGAGGTCCCCACCATCCTGCCATGCTGGCTTGACATTCCTCTTCACGAGAAAAAAAAAATGAGAAACTTCACATGGAACAAAGAAAACAAGACATACAATATCAATAAATAAATCTTCACTGGCTGAAGCAATATACTCTCCAGTATAATTGAAGCTCATGGTTCTAACGGGCCACCTGAAAAGAAAAAGAAAGGGGTCACTGCTTGGTTAATTTTAAAAAGGTTACAAGCTTGATATAAGTGATGGGTGTGATGAAAGTGAGGGCTGAGCCCAGGACCAACAGGGCAAGTAGAAGATCACCTCCTCATAAGAATCATAATCTATTTTCACAGAATTTAATTGAATCTAGAGATGTCAATGAACCAAACTAAACTAGGCTTTTCAAAGAAGCTCGTGTAACCAACAAAGCAACAGAACTTCACCCGCTTAGCGTTGCTTCATTGACAGACCTAGAGGATATAATTTAAGCATAGGGAATCCCATGGAAACATACTCAAGTTTTGTGAAGGTTCGAACACAGAGCATCTCTGAAAGATCCCAAAGGCTGACTAAAGAATCAGCACTTCCAACGGAGAAATATCTGTCATAATTGGAAGAGATAACAAATAATGTTCAGTATGGAATCTCCACTTATATTAGCGATAGAAGTATACACAGATGCATGCATGCATAATATATGAGGAGAAGCAGATGGAGAACGCAAGGGAAATGGCTTTTGAATACCTTCCCAGGGGATCAATTGCAATGCAATAACAACCTGCTGTATGTGCCATAAGAGTGTGGAGTGCTCGAAGAGATGGGTAAGCTAGTACCTCAACGGTGCCTAAGCAGACAATACAAGTCAGTCCCCAAGAATTAAGACTCAACCAGCATGATATATAGCTCAGTTCTCAGTGAAACAGAATTTAGTGAAAAAAATGAATCCAAATAAGCATGTACAAAAGTCGGATACACAACTTCGTTTAGTAAAAAGAAAAAGAAAGAAAGATTCCATTCGTAGTGCTTTTAGAATAGGCATTCCAGTATCCATTCTTACCATTTCCTGTTGTAAGAAAGAACATGTCTCCAGTCGTATTCCAAGCAATTTCATTTACCTGATTAAAAGAATACTATGTAAAATGGAGCATTTGCAACATTAAAAGGGAAATCACAGATTTAAAGATTCTCTTATAGTGTGTTTGGATGTAGGATTTTAGAGAGGGATTTTGTGGGGACCAGGGATTTGTTGCAAAACTGGTTAAATTTATAACATGATTGGGGACCAGTTTCCCAACAAATCCATGGTCCCCACAATCCCTCTCTAAAATCCTACATACAAACACACTATTACGTTCTTTTTTACTGCCATATTGCAGTATTGTTTGACAAAATTACTAGTCTAGTAACTAGAGTTAAGTTTGAATAAAATAAAAGATGTGATTAAGAAAATAATAAAAATAAATATGATATTCATCACGAGGAAGAAAAAGAAAAAGAGTAAGAGACTATTGGACAAGGAGATAGAAGGAAAAAATACAGCTGCTCGTAACTGATCAAGAAAAAAGAATCAGGAGCTCGAAGAATTTCAGACCAGTAATACCTCATAACTAAACTTGCGCTTGTGGATGGGTTTAAATTTGCGAACATCCAGTATTGTTAGCTCATCATCCTACAATAAAGCAAAGGAGTTAATAGTCAAAAGATGGTTGCAAACTTGATGTTAATGTGAATTCTTTTTTCTCTTCATTAAATAAAAAATTGGACTAAAAGGGAAAGCGCACCAAATAACAAACTCAAAAGCAGCAAAGAAAAGACACACGGAGGAAAGAAAGAAAAAAAACCTGCAACATTTAAGGGAGCTTAACAACAAACCCATTTCAATACTAGGGTCCTGCAAAAGTAAAAATTTACATTCCTCCAATGTAGGGCCAAATGTATAATGCTTTTGTCTTCAACAGAGCAACCTCCACACCTTTAAAAACCTGTCAATTTCTCTCTTCCTGGATGGCCAACTAACAGCAAACCAATGTCTCATTCTTATGAGTATCCTAGTTCAAGTTGCAGCGCATATATTATCTTTACCTACTTATTGCCAAACTTTTAGTTTCAAGGCATCAGCTGATATGTCCATCCATAGTGCTAGTTACACATAATGCCAACTAACCGCAAACCAATGTCTCATTCTTATGAGTATCCTAGTTCAAGTTGCAGCGCATATATTATCTTTACCTTCTTATTGCCAAACTTTTAGTTTCAAGGCATCAGCTGATATGTCCATCCATAGTGCTAGTTACACATAATGCCAACTAACCGCAAACCAATGTCTCATTCTTATGAGTATCCTAGTTCAAGTTGCAGCGCATATATTATCTTTACCTACTTATTGCCAAACTTTTAGTTTCAAGGCATCAGCTGATATGTCCATCCATAGTGCTAGTTACGCATAATTTCCTAACTAGTTTCATACACTGACAGTATGTCAATAACAATAACATACACCACAGACCTCTCCTTCACTATGAGAATTTAATCCATCAATAATAATGAAGAAAAATACAGACTCAAGACTGATCCTTGATGCTAAATCATGTAACTTGAAGCTTCCTTTGTTTCTCACAGTATGTTTTTTTTATTGGTAAATTCTACTGTAGTTATTGCTTTAGCATACATGTCCCCTTAATAATGCCAATACACTTTTCTTTTCTTTTTTCAGTAATAACGGCAGCATACTCGTTCACTGATATTTCTAATATTCACCAAATCACACCTTTTCTAAGCCAACAAAAACCAGGAGCAGATTCCTCTTTTCCTACAAGATCTCCATTGACTGCATAAGTAAGAATTTTTATTTTATTTTATTGGAATTACCTAAATAAGAAGATCACCTCAACAGTTAACCTCCCTCACATGAATCCTCCCATGCTTACAGATGGGGCAAAAAATTTTACCCTACTCTACCGACAAAAGGAAAAGCATACCCTATTCCCAACAGCTATGTGTGTCCCATCTGGTTTGTATGTGATATTGATGTTTTCCCCACTGAGTTCAACCTGTTGAGAACATTTACCACCTGCAAGAACCAACCAATATCAAACATGGAACATCAAAATAAAACAGGCAATGAGAAGTAGAAAGTTCATCATATTGATTAAGTAGGTCTTTCTTTCTTTTCCCTTTTTTTTTGTCTGTAACTAAATAGTGTATGTCTTAGATACTTAATGAAGGCATGCATCCATAAATATCCAGGCAAATATGATCCAGTTACGTTACAGAGATCATAATGTCTGCAAGCATATTGTTTCTGACCAAGTAATCCTGAAGCTATAAATTTGCAAGCTTATGATTGATGAGCCACCACATGCCACCAGCATTTATTAATGAAGGGAAATAATCTTATTTATTGAACAGCCTGAAACCTCAGAAAACAGATTACCACCTCTACTCTTTTTTCTCCCTTGTCCCTACAATTACGACAAATGAAATACAATATATGTTTAAAGCATGGGAGTTTCCGAGAATGCTTTAAACCATATAAACTTTACTTACTACGGGCGTCCCAAAGGCGAACAGTCTTATCACCCGATGCAGTTGCAATTAAATCAGCATGTTTAGGGTCCCAGCATAGCTGATCCACACTATCAGTATGCCCCTTCAATTCAATTTCTTTAACCTTACCCTGCAACCAAATACCCCCATACGAAATCAAGTAAACGGGAAAAATAAAATAGACTCAACATAGTGGAGACCAATGGCACTGAGTACTGAGTAGTCCAATCCACCAACTGGAATCTACCAACCCTATGATTTCATGAATAAACTAAAATTTGCACGCAACAATTATATCAGGATAGACTGAAACATGGTTTTGAAAGTGGCCAAACTGAGCTTAATTTCACTGACCCAAGGTGCCTAAAATTGTGATACTTTAACAGCTTCGTTAACAAAAGACACCGGCAATAAAACATTCTGAATTTAAATACACCAAAATGTGGTGGACTAATAAGAATTTAGAGAGATCCAAACAGACTGTATGTCAAGTAAATATGCCTAAACAGCTATGTCCATTGTCCAAACCAAAACTAACCCTACCAAAATAATAAAAAAAAAATTAACGAAAGTAACGCAACCAACAATAAAACCCTAAACTCAAAAAAAGAAAAGAACTTTCTGAGAAGAAAAGAGACAGATTAACATACATGTCCGTGAGGCTCAATGTGCCAGATTCGAGCTGTTTGATCGACAGAACCAGAGGCGAGCTTCGTGCCTGTGCAATTCCAAGCCACCGAATGCACCTTTTTAGAATCCCCAAAGAAGAAAAAAAAAAAAAAAAAACGTTCATCAATTATCTCCAGCGTTCAAAGGGGATGTTGTGTTACGGATAGCTTCAATTGAAAATAGGGTTTCTTTAGGATTCCTAAATCAATTTTTGAAGGAGGAGAGAGAGAGAGAGAGAGAGAGAGAGAGAGAGAGGGGTTAGTAGGTTACCTTCTTCTTGTGACCTGGATATTCTCTGCTATGAAGGTTTTTAAATGGTATCGACGTTTCCTCCATCTCTTCGTCTGCAACAACAGGAGTTCAAATGGCCGGCGAGAAATATTTGACAACTTCTTCAACTAGTCACTAGACTCTCACTACTAATTCACTAATAAAACTCACTCAGATTCAGTAGCATATGAAACAGGCACAACCAAGAAGAGAAGACTCGAACTGGGGTCCTGTCGTGAGACGGAGGTCTGATTCTTTCTGATGGAGGAGGACCCGCCATGCGCGGGCGCGGGCGCGGACCCGTTTGGTTTGATACATACGTCTACCAATAAGGATTTGCCACTTGCTACCTTTTTACCACAATACTACATGGTTAGGGAGAACATCTTCACCTAAAATCCGCATATTCTAACCCCATAAGTGTTAGTTTAAATTAACAATATCTATAAATATTATAAATTTTAAACCAACATTTGATAGGGCTAGAAGTTTTAGAATGGACTAATTTTTTGTAAATACATGGTGAAGAGAACATCTTTATTAAAACTCAGTACTTAGATCAACTTTATGTGGCTCCCCATGAACACGTATATAAAAAATATACATATAAGCATGTACACGGATCCGTTCTCTTCACAAAATTGGTTTATAGTTTATTTAGACAAGGGATTTTAGGGAAGAATTTTGTGAGGACCAGGGATTTGTTGGAAAAACGTAACATGATTTTTCCACGAAATCCCTCGTCCCCCACAAAGTCCATCCGAAACAACACAAATTCCGATGTTTATTTGCATTTTCAATTCGGAATTGGGGTCTACTCATTTAAAAGCGTGGCTAATAGTTAATTTTCAATGTAATTTTATGGAATAGGCTTCCTTGCTCCTCAAGGAATATAATTCCACAAAACTGGTGAAAATGAGCATATTTTTGCAGAATACACTTCTTTGCTATATATCAAACACAATTTAATTGATTTTCCTTATGCCTTAGTAGTTTATTGAATATAACACAAATTTTTAATGTTTGTTTGTATTTTGAATTCTACTAAATTGGAGGCACACTCACTTAAGAGATAGTTAGTTTTCATAATTTTATGGAACTCCGTCATTAATAGAATTCTCTTTTTGCCGATCAAAGAAAAAAATAATTTTATGGAATATGCTTCCTTACCCTTCCCAAAGAATATATAATGAAAATAAACATATTTTTGCAGAACATATTTCATTGCAATGAATCGCAACCTAAAAGTCAAGTTCTTTCACAGTATAACACAAAGCTTAAACTTTGTTTTTAATTTGACTAATTTGTCCTTATATTTCCAAATCTAATTGGTCTGCATTAAGTTATTCGAGACTTTAATTTCAATTTTGCCGACTTTAATTTCAATTTTGCCAAACAATAGCTTAAATTTTTTTTTTTTTTTTCAAACTTATATTGAAACAATAATAATGAAAACACCCAGTCAACACAGTTGGCTCTAATTCCACTCGATAATTAATCAACGCAAATCATATATAAATTTTAAGTTAAGGAACGATCATTATCATCATTATTCACTATGGACATATATAATGCATCTACCAAACTTGGTTTTGCTGCCTTGGCTTAATCCAAAAGAAAGAACAAAAGAAGAACAAAGAAAGAAAGCAAAAAAGAAGAGAGAGTTGGTGAGCTAGGTTTGGATTAATTAAGTTAATCTTACTCAAAATGATAAACATAATATTATTGATTCTTTGAAATTTGAAATAATAAAAAAACATCTCTCTCTCTCTCTCTCTCTCTCTCTCTCTCTCTCTGATAATATGGATGAATTGATATCAGGACAACTGATAATCATGCTGGTTTATTATTTGGGATTAATCCTTGATTTTAATTAGTTCTCTATTGTTTGGACTCCATTAATTCCCTTTAGGGTTTAGTTAATTAAGCACTGAATAATTAATTAATCATAAAATATTCATTAAGAATATGTAGACCCGGCCTTCAAGCTAGCTGGTACACGCTATTTAACTTTAAATCATGAATGCTAATGTCAATAATTGATCAAACCCGGATATGGATCGATGATAACGATACTAATTCAGAATCAAAGTTAGTTTAAATTCCAATTAATTGATGCATGATTAATGATGGCTCCCACTCCAGAATTATATTTGTCGATCATATCCAAAAACATATTTTGTATGTATTTTTCAAGAGTGCGTAAAAATGTCAAAGTATGACAAACTAGCTACTATATATAGTTTCACATTTGTTTTCATATATATATATATAATATAAATTTTTGTATAAATTAGAAAATTTCTCGTCTCTGACCAATAGCGAGCGTACGTATGCCACNAAAAAAGAGAGCCATAATATTATTTCAATTCGATCGATTTTAATAAAATAAATTGCTAATAACCCAAATTTAATTATTGTACTAGCCAAGAAGAAAAAAAAACTCTAATAACAGTTATTCATGGCTTGTTAATTTGAATTTAATTTTTTTGGGAGGTAATGAATAATAAAGCATTATTAAAATCACTTAAAAAAGTGATTTTAAAATTTTGTGAGTTTTAAGAATTTCAATTTAATTATTCAATCAATCACTTAAAAAAGTGGTACATCAATGAAAAAATTTGTTCAACTTTTTATTTTATTATTATTATTTGAAATCTTGTAAGTTTTTTTTTTTTTTTAAAGTTTTATAATTTTTTCCTTAGATTTGTGGTCTTAAAATTTTGAGCACTTAATTAGAAAAGTCAATTCAAACTATAAATTTCAATTGATATATCACTATATCTCTCATAGTCAGTTAGTCATTCATATTAATTTGTTTTTGACAAAAAAGAAGAAGAAGAGCTATAATAACTCCACGAAATTCAAAACCCTAAAATCTCTCACAAGTCTCTCTTCTTGTTAGCTCATGCTAGACGAAATCACGAAATGGGCATGTATTATTGAGGGCCCGTTTGGTTCGCGATTAGAAAACTTATTTTTAAAAATTAATTTACATTTAAATTAACTACATTTTGTATCACATCTAAAATTATTTTTTTGACTTTACTATAAAATCCTAAATGATTTCATTGAAAACAAAGAAAATAACATTTTTTTTGTTTTGTAAAATCATACATAATTTTATTGTAAATCCTAAAACAGTTTTGGATGTAGTACAAAATGCATATTAGTTTAGGTATATTTTAATTTTTAAAAACAAGTTTTCCAATCGCGAACCAAACGGACCCTTAGTTTTTGACCAATATATCTACTATATGTATCTTGTCATCATTCACGGGGTAAGGCAAAACCTAAAAAAAAGGCTAAGGCAAAACCGGACAAAAGCTCTTATATTATATATGCAGAAGTCCGAGCCTCCAACTACCAATTAAGCTTGTAAAAAGATGGGTACTGGCCATGACTCCACGACTCTTTACGTATTTATTGTATCAATAAAGCTTTTTCGTCCACTCATGTTACAAAATAAATGCCAGATATTTATGTGGTAGGGTGGGACCTATCACTTTTCTCCTCTCAAAAATGTTATGAGAGGATTTCTAACTTATATGGCAATAGGACCTACCATACCACATAAAAATCTGTCATTTATTTTGTAATATGTTCGGCCAAACAACAGCGCTGTTATTATATTTTGGGGAGTGAGAGATTAGAATGCAGCCAATACCATATCATACATTATATGCTCTCTCTCTCTTTCTACGGGCAAACACACCCTGGCTGATTGTGACTCACCAACATAGATCTCCCACTCGTCCTTTCCTTTTTGACCCCCCTTTTTCTTACTTGTTTTTTTTTTTGGGACCTTACACCCACCCTAACTCCAACACCACCTTTGATTACACACTCCAACACACTAATGAGTAATGCTAGGGGACCTGTGGTGGGACCCTTTGATGACTCAGGGATGGCATTTAGGCTTGTAGGGTTCACATTAAGATCATTTAAGAGTTGATTATTCTACTCACTATTTAGATCATCATCCTCATAAAATTGATTTTAAACTTTCAAACTCCATCAAAGAGTAGATTCAATTTTAATGATAATTGAGAGGTCTATTTTTACAGTTGATTTCAACTTTTGATTGAGTTACAAGCTTGAAAATGGTTTATTTTTATGAAAGATGATCTACATGAGTGAGTAAAATACTCTCGTAGCACTATTAACTCTCAGGTCATTTCTATGTGGATTTGACATATCAAAATGTCATTTTTAGATCCTGAGCGGGTCCCAACACGAGTCCCCCTAGCATCACTTTTTCTTTTTCTTTTTCTTCTAAAATGGTTTTGTTTCTGTCTTTTTATACTATATATACCTGAATTGCCCCTTACTGATAAAAAAATACCCGAATTGTCCCTTGCTAATACTTTGTTTTTATTCTTTCATTCTACCCCTATCACATACAAATTACAAATGAAAAGAAAATAATATCTGATATAATCAGAATATACAATTTATATTAAGAAGGAAAAAATTTAAAGAAAAAGAAGAAGAATTGAAATTTGAAAAGTAATTGAAATGATCAGTACCCAATTAACCAACCCTTCATTAATTTCTCAATCAATCCTAATGATGTTTTTAGCTAGTCTTATACTAATTAACAACCTAAGTTTTTTTCGGACATGCCCAATAATATTCATGAGGGAAAAACAAATAAGTATCTACACGATATAATTGTATTTTAAATAGTTACATTTAAGACTTTGAATTGAATACCCTAATAGTTAAAGGTCTGAATAGCTTAATTTGCTGAATGAATCGTTCATTAAATACAATGTGACTGATTGTACAGAGTCTCTTGCAGAACATGAATGCGAATGACTGAACCTAATTAACATCACATGTCTCAACTGATTTTCAACGAGATATGATATTGTTGCCCTCTAATAATATTGCTCTGTCGATTGCCGTATGTATATATTTATTTATACAGGCAGGCAGGCAGGCAGGCAGGCAGGCAGGCACGCACCATTTTCATGTGTGATATGTTTTTTTGGCATTTATTTTTCACCACCTAACAAGTTTTAAAAGTCAAAAAAGGGTTTTTGTACTTCAACTGCTTTTCTTTTGGGTGAAATGAAACTGTTAATATAAATAAAATCGTTTTAATTTTCGAAATGTTTCTTTCAATCAGGGATTAATGTTTGGCTGTGAGTGAGGCCCATACTTCCAACAATTTTTTCTGCTGTTGCCTGTTGGACCTGACAAATTTTTATTTTAATTTATGCGGTCTTACAGAATTTTAGACGACAAAATCTTTTTTTTTTTTTTTTTAAAAAAAAATAAATAAAACGCAGCTTTAAGCCACGCATTTTGGATCACGGTGGAGAAACATCCACCATGAAGAGATTGATCGAGCTCAGTTTTATTAGAGGATATATTACAATCTTAATAAGAAAGGATATTATTATTTCCATCGAATTTTTTACATGTTACACAATTACATTACACCTAACTTATTCTGACACTTTGCTTACATCTTACATATGGAGGACTCATGGATCTGATCCAAAACCTTGTACGTGTTAGTAAAATTTTTAACTTCACCAAAAAATTTAAAATAATACAATTTTTGATAAGAGAGAATGATTTATATGATAAGGATGATCATTGTTAATTACAAAAATTCAGCCACAAAGTAAAAATAAATTGTGTAACCCCGTATTGACGTTTAGGTAGGGTGTGGAATTAGTAGTATCCAAGTTACTATGTAAATAGGATCACGTAGGAGGGGTAACCTAGTATTGACGTTAGGTAGGGTGAGTGGAATTAGTAGTAACCAAGTTACTATGTAAATAGGTTCGCGTAGGAGGGGTAACCCAGTATTGACGTTAGGTAGGCTGAGTGGAATTAGTAGCAGGGGTTTTGTAAAAAAAAGTCCCTGAAAAAAAGTCATTGTAATTTTAATCTTTATTTTATAAATTTAGTCCCTATTTTTATGACTTTTATGTTCAAAACTAAGGACCAAATTTATAAAAAAGGATTAAAATCACAATAACTTTTTTTTAGAGACTTTTTTTATATTTTCCATTAGTTTTAGTTTTAGTTTTTTTGTTTTGTTTTAGTTTAGTTAGTATCCAAGTTACTATGTAAATAGGATCACGTAGGAGGGGTCTTTTTGAAGTGTTTTTCGGTGCTACTCACACGCAATCAGTGAGTCAGTGAGTGAGTGAGTGAGTGAGTGAGTGACTCGGCACCTGGCAGGCAGGCAGCTGTAGAAAGGAGGAAGAGGATCCCTCCAGTATAGTATTTGTAGTAGCGAAAGAAAGCTGTGGTCGTTTTGATAGTCAGTAAAATTAAGTAGCGAATTACTCTTCTCTCTCATCTCTCACCAATCTGTCTTTCTTTCTCTGTCTTCTTCTCTTTCTCTATAAATTACAAACTCTCTCCTTCCACCACCGACTCTCTCTCTCTCTTCCACGGCCACGGGATCGAGCGTCTACAGGTGGTAGCGGTGGTGGTGACGGTGGAGAGGATCTGATTAGGATTCAACGTCGTACGCCATTCTTGATTCAATCTGGCCACGATCTGACATCCACATCGTCGGAAAATATGGCTTCCGGCAGATACATGGCCTACTCTCCATCACCCTCCACAGCTCCTCACTCTCCTCACATCTCCGGTATTCGCTCTGCAACCACCGCTCTCGTCGAACAAGAGAAGTAAGTAATTATACCTAGCTAGCTATCTAGTAGTAGGCTTTGATCATCCAAAAATCTAAATTATATATACTATTTTTTTTCTCCTCTTCAGCTGTTTCTTCCTGGTTTGTGTTTTAATTCGTGCGATTGTCTGATCATCAGTTCGACGATCTTTTTCTAATACTTTGGCTTAATTTACTTTTAATTCCTCAGGTTTCTGCTTTGATCTAACTGTGTCATGTTCGCCAAAATTAATTAATTAATTTGATGATCAGTTTTATCCTTTATTGTGCGCGTGTCCAATAATCTGATCCACAGTTAATTCAATTGTTCTTATTTCTAACGATCTCGTATTTCATCATTCAGATTAAACTGGTTACTTATGTATGCCGAAATTATCTGTCTTGTTAACATATATACACAGTTTGATCTTTTATTGCTCTGTTTCTTTTGATGCCATAGAGCATGCCTATGTCTGCATAATCCAGTAATTCCAATACATTCATTTTCGCAGGTATTTGTCTGAGTTACTGGCTGAGCGTCAAAAGCTGAGTCCCTTTGTGCCGGTGCTTCCACACAGCTATCGCTTGTTGAACCAAGGTGAGTTTCAAAACTGCAATTTGGTTGTGTTCAATTGGAAATAGTGTGATCAGGTAGTAAGGTCATTCTTTGCAATCTACATTTGAAGAAATAATTGTAGTCGTTCTTTTGAAGTCCTTACTATTTGCTGGTAAAAAAAGAAGAATATGTTACGAATTCCACTACAGCTTAAGTTCCTCTTTCAAATCGATCATCCATGGTTATTGTCTATGGCTCCAGCATAATTTTACTTGGACTATTGAAAGAGGTGAAAATTACTTGTAGTCGTATGATTCAGATGGAACGTGGAAGTAGAATATATATACATATGTTTCAATTATTTACGCATTTTATATCTATAATTCAAAATTTTCTTTTACTGGAAAGAAGAAGATTTTATTAGGGAAGGAGAGAATTTACAAAATTATAAAAAGGGATCGCAACGACCCAAAAAGAGAAAAAAACAGAATCAATGGGTGTCTAAGACGTGTTCGACTATCCTCCCACGAACTCTACCTGGGATATGGGTTTCTGGTTACTGTGATTCCATAGAAAAATTCATGTTTGGTCCAATACCATGGGGACACCTTCATCTTCAAAGAAAAAATGTTTGAACTTTTTAGTAATGTTGTAACATTTTATTTGAAGACCAATAACAGTGGCTATAAGTTAGATAGTGTGAAGGAGGATGCTGTTCAAGGTAAATGTCTTATACTCTGCTTGCACTTTTAACGAGTAAATGGTATTGTCTATATGGTTGTTCATGATATACTATGTAGTATTAAGAGATTGAATTGAACTATCCAAGTAGAATAGAATGGCAATTGGCAACAGTGACAGCGAGGTCTGGTCAAAAATTGGCTTGGACCTCATATGGAGCCAAAGAAATGCTGAAACTTATAGTGGTCTGTTACAATATATAAAGATGTTCTTGGTGCATAATAAGAGTTTTATTTTGTATGCGTTTTGTTCAAACTGTCATCTGATTATTCTCAAAGTTAAGGCGTAACCAGTGCTACTTTTGGGCCTTTTGCCAAGTAATAGAAATGTATAATTTGTCCAAGATTGTTCATCACATATAATAAGTATTAGTCAAGTCCTGATATTTTAGTGGCACTTGTGATGGGAAATTGGAAAACTTTGGTGTATGCTAGAGATTGGAAAATTTGAAGTCTTAGGAGAACCAGTGATGTTAAAGTTGTGAGTTTACTTTAATTTGTACACCTTTAAAGTTGTTTGCCATCTTAAGTGAAGTAGTTTTTATTTGCATACAACAGAAGATATATAAGTTATATACTTTCTGCTTAGTCTTATTCCTCACTAATGGAGCTTCTAATATAATATGGTATTTTATCTACTGATTCCGCCAATTTCTTATTCTTTGAATGTGTTACATTATCTACCTCGTTCTGATCATGTTTACCTACTGTCGTAGTTATGCCTCGGCTCATCCATATTTACATGTTGCCCTACTAACTTCAAATAGAACTGAACTACATGTATTTTCCCTGTTCTAGGTTACATTTTCCAAATATTTTAGCTTTATGACATTGGAGAGTGCTGATTCTGGATTAACCCATTTAATTGACCCGTGTTAATTGTCCATTTGTGGCAACAGCTGACTAATATCTTAGCAAATGCTAACTGGTGTACATCTTATTCTTGAAATTGACATTTTGGAGCAGAAATATTGCGTATAACCACAATGTTGGGGAATGCATCACTTTTAGATCAAAGTGGGCTTGAACAAGCTAGTCCCCTGTCATCTGGAGGATTATTTTCAAATGGAGGAGCTGATATGAATGGATGGGCGTCAGCATTTCAATCAGAAGTACGGATACTAACCATTAACATAACTCCTTTTCCATCTAATTTTACTTCTTTCAGAAGCATTCCGACTTAATTTCTTACATCCGATGCTAACTTGATTTGTGTTTTTTAGTGGTGGTGCTATGGATTTCCACATTTTCTTTTGCTGCCGGTCTGTGACTAACATTAATTAAGGTAGAACTAGTAGATTTAGCTTACCAGTCTAGCTCCATTAACAGTCAGAAAGTCGACAATCTCTCCATCTTCTTTCCGTTACTTCTTGTGTCCTGTTGTCATCACCTTACTTCTGGTGCAAAGTATGACTCCTTCTAGAAAGAATGCAGAAGTGTCTGGTAAGGACAATTTCATTTGTGGTGCCGAGACAAGGAGAACCTTTTCTGCATTTTTAGACATGAATACAATTATCGCCTTCTCAAAGCTGCAAACAACGATACTAATTCATGACAAATTCCAGTTTTCATGTTCTGTGGAAGTGACCAATCTTGTGATTTGAGTTCAAACCATTCATTTCGCTTTCCCCCTGAAACATCTAATAGAAGTGTTTGCATGGATGGGAACTGCAGATGATTGAATTTTTCGGACTCTAGGTTTTCTAGTATCTTAATAAAATCATGGCATGTCTTTGGTTGTGTTATTATTCCATTTGGTAATAGTTCTGTTCCTACTCAGGAAGTGTGCTAGGTATGCCCATTGTGTGGTTAGATTTTTGTTTAGCAAACCTCAAGGTTTGTCAATTAGATGGAATTTTGTGATATATATATTGCATTCTTAGCAGCTTTGACCGCCATAATTTGCTTTGCACTGCTAACGATTTACGGAGTTGTAATCTGCAGAGATTAGGATTACTACAACAGTCATCAGCTCAAAGTTGGCTTGGATCACCTGGTAGCTCATCGGGTCTTATTGTCAAGAAAACTATTCGGGTGGACATTCCTGTAGACAAGTACCCTACTGTATGTAACAAGCTTCTTCCTCTCTACAATGATGAAGCCAGATCCATTTTGGGAATTAGCTTTTCAGAAATAATTATGTGCTCTTATTTTGCACTCCCTGTTGTTACAGTACAACTTTGTGGGGCGTCTTCTTGGACCTAGAGGGAACTCTCTTAAGCGAGTGGAGGCAAATACCGAATGCCGGGTGCTGATCAGAGGGCATGGCAGCATCAAGGATCCTACTCGGGTAATAACAAGGTTGCTTTTATCTTTGTTGTTGGTTGTGCCTGACAGTTGTAAATCTGGCAAAAGTCTTTCATACTCCATTAAGCGACACAATTAGGAAAGCAGTTCTTAGAAACTGGTACCTGGACCATTTTGTTGCTAGTATCTTGTTACTTTCATGTGGCCTGTGGTTTCTTGGAGAAGTGCTTCATCTAGAGTCTCATCTGTCTACCTTGGGTTTGCATGATGAATAAATGGACGCATGTGTCAACACATCATTGGTCCAACTTCTAAAACAACCTTTTACAGTTGATAAATAGAATGTTTGAACACTTCATTGGTCCAACTCCTAAAATAACCTTCTACACGTGATAAATCGAAAGACCATGTTTTTCTGGTTCTTCAATCATGAAAACGTTAAGCATCATTCTTGTCATGTTGTTTATCTATATACATGTTTATTTTCTTTGATAGGAAGAGATGATGAGAGGAAAGCCGGGTTTTGAGCATTTAAATGAGCCTCTCCATATACTTGTGGAGGCAGAACTGCCGGTTGAAATAATTGATGCTCGTCTAATGCAAGCGCGTGAAATCCTCGAAGATTTGCTCAAACCTGTGGTAGCTTCTCCTTCTCTCACCCTTACTAATTTCCTATTTATTTATCTTTTGGAACGCATAGTTATAATTCCATGCCTCATTTTTTTTTTCCATTCAACACAGGATGAATCTCAGGATTTCTTCAAGAAGCAGCAACTCCGAGAGCTTGCGATGCTCAATGGTACTTTGCGTGAGGAAGGTTCGCATATGTCCGGTTCAGTATCACCTTTCAACAACAGCCTGGGTATGAAGAGGGCGAAGACAAGGGGGTAGTGACTCTAGAACTGCAATCCAAGTTAGTTCTTGGAGCTCCAATGTTAATCTGTTTGACTCTGCCTGTCAATTCCTATCCGTGTTGGTGTGCCGGGGAATATGCCAATTGCCATCGAGGCACTGAAAACAATGTGTGTCGACTTGTTTCTATATGAAGTGTGTTTATCTGCGTAAGTGGCCAGAGGAGGTATGATGATAGTAAGAGAGTAGTGGGGGGTGAGGTGCCCTTTTCGTTTCCGACGATTGCCTTCATGTTGTGGCAAGTTTGGTTGGACAGTTTCGCCGACGTGTATTTTCTTGTTTATGGTATTGCTTAGGAGGAGATTGCGATGACAGTTTTGATAATGGTAAGGGAAAAAAAAGAAGAAAAGAAATGAAGTATTTAATACTTGGCTGTGTGTAAACCAGGTGACAGTAACATGGATCCTCATATTTGCAAGTGCCTGGTGGGTTGGAGTTTGTGTAGAATAGGAGTGATTTGTACTTGTAAAAAAACTGTAGGTTGTATTTTAGGGTTTCAGGGATGTTATTCTTTGTTTAATGAATGATGGGGATGGTATCAATTATTATTTGATTATTCTCTGTTTTTTTCACTTTTTAACTAATTAATTATGTTATTGTCGCCACTAATGCGGAACCCTCAAAAGCAACGTCTGATATTTCCACCCATCGACCAAAGAGTTAGGATGTGCTTCCATGTTTATTCATACATATTTTTAAGTTCGCTCTTCGCTCACATGGAGATGATCTAAGAGTACGAGGATGTTCATCACATCATATATATCATCTTCATATAAAATCATTAAGTTCTAAAACTTTTAGTACCATCAAAACTTAGTTTAAAGGTTATCAAAATTTTTTTTTATAAATTACCAACTTTTGAAGGGATAAAGAGTTTTACAATGATATGATGTAAAGACTAAAGAGATTACCAAAAAAATTCATCCAGAATCATCTCCATGTAGACTACACAAAAAACTTGTAAGAAACATGTATGAATAAGCATGTAAGCCCATTTTAACTCTTGATCAAATGGATACAAGGTCTCATTCTTTCGATCTATGACACCAAAAGGTAAAAAGTTAGAAGTTAATTGGTGATTTTTAGCTGTTAAATCACCCCTTAGTAACTAGAAAACGTTCCGTTGCTCTCGCTCGGAAGACATTTCAGAACTAAGGACATTTTTTTAATTGACAGCTCCGGCACTCCCACTCTAAATACGTTGTTAGTTTTCTTCAGTCTAGTAATCATTCAATAAAATGAACACAATAGTTGTGCAAGGAAACCAAACCAATTCCTATTCTCTGCATTATCTGTGCTAGTGTTGATTTAACAATGCATATGAAAAAATAACTATTCATGATGATAATCATATACTGTGAATTCTTCATACAACAATGATCCATCCTCAGTGTAGTGAAGAAGGTAATAGCAGTTATCACAGAAATAACAAGGATTTTCCTGCGCCCACTTATCATCCACTGTTACCTTTGTAGCTCGATAAATCTTGCAGACAGAGCACTTCTGGAAACGGCTTTTCAGTTGGAATATGAGTACTGGATAAGCTGCCCGATTTTGAACGTCCTCTGGGTGGATCAATCTCATGTCCCTAAACACTATGATATGCTTGCAGTCTCCCTGTTGCAGAACATTTTTAACAAATTTAGCACAAAAACAGCAATTCTTACCGAGATAAGGGAACTACAAATCTGTGTCCTCAAACCCCAAATGCAAGCCTAAACTTTAAAAAGCAGCAGATTAACACAACCACTGATAAAAATCAAAACAAAGTCGTGTTTCAAGTTTCAACCAGATTAGGCATGGGACCCAGTTTATTAGCATCTACCATCAAACCTCACACACAAAAATTTCATGCTCTAAAACAGAACCTAAGTGTACGTCATGATAAAATACTGCCCCGAGACAAACTCCTCAGGCCCACATACCTAAGAATATTGAGCCCATCCCCTGGTGGACTTAAACTTAAAATCAGCACAACGGGTGAGTTCTCACAGTTGGCCTTGAACCCAATGCTTTTTACTTATCGGCCTGTCCATGAGGCCAAGTTAGGAAAAAAAAAAAGAATGCCCAAGTCCAACAGCTATGATCATCCATCAGATGCTTTTGGAACTAGGAGGTCAAGGGATGAGGCAAAACTTTCATGTGGTTAGTTGGCCCAGAAAGTGCCGAATGACAATATTTGCCATGACCAACAAACGCACAGATGTATTCATGTAAACACCGAAATAGGCAGGATGCTTATGTACCTGGTGACAATAACGATATCCAGCACCAAGTCGAAACTCCAAGTCACAAAAGCGAATCTTATGCATGTCAACAGCTTTGAAATGAGGCAAGTGAGAGATTTTCGTATCCCCAAATAATGCTTTTTGCTTCTGTTGTAGTTCACCAGATAGGATCCATTCCCATTTTTCAAGTGCTTCACCCTTGGAGTTCTTAAGCCAGTCAAATATAGGTTCACTATAATCTACAGCAGAGGGATCTCTCAAATCATTGCAAAACATGTCCTAGAAAAAGGAAACCAGTATCATATTAGATCTTTGGATAGATTATCAATTTAACGACAAAACAAATTGACAATAACATCAGCACTTCACTTCAATGAGAAAATATCCAGAAGGATCACACTGCTCTGCTTTCTGCATCAGCTGGTCTGTCAAGCAATAAATTTGATCCCTCAGTTCAGTTAGGGTTTGCCTTCCTAATACCAAGAACTCCTGGGTCTACAAAACAGTTTCAAAAAATATAAGTGGCAGCATAGAAACTTTGATAGCATTCAAATATAAGAAGGGTCACAAGAGAGTGACAACCTGCAATATGAAGTATCTTACTGGAATACGCTTTGTTTTTTTGCTTAGCTCTTTCTAAATACAAAATTAAGTTGACAAGAATATAGAATAACATGCACCCAAATAATTATACCCAAGGTGTACAAGAGCATCTCCAACTTCAATGTTGGAATCTCATTAGGTGCAAGTTCCACCAGACATTGGGGTAAACATCATTCCCACACTACCTCACATTTTTAAAGCCATCAAATAGCACCAAAACAATTGGCACAAGTTTTAGGGAAAGAGCACGAATGAAAATTGTCAAACTAATGCAAATAGATATAGTAATACTTGATTTATTTCTTACAGTCATAGTCTCATATGTATTAATTAAACGCACATAAAAGACATACAACTGAGCTAATAATACCAAAGATAACCAGAAAGCAGAAGTCCATTTAGAAAATCAGGTATTTAATGAGAGAGTAATAAAAGATAAAAAAAAAAGTACCTTTACCCAGTGCTTTATATTGTGGTAAATCTCAACACAGATAACCACTTCTGGATAAGATATTGCTACGTGTTCACGAATACTAGATGACTTCACCTGCAAAATTTTATAAAGAAAGCATGAAAGCATAATCAGCATATAGAAATCAAGTATTTACAAACGACATTTAAGAAGGCAACAGTAGTTTGGTAATTACGCTATAATGTCGGCACTGGATCAAAAAACATGTATGGGCAAGCACAAATGCATTGGGTTGGCGAAGTCCTATAGAAGAACTCAAAATAGCAATTTCGACTTGCTCTAAAGCAGAACTTGAAGCTTCTTTTTTAATTGCCCAAAAAGAGAAATGCAGGAAATGTCAATTTCAACTAAATTCTAACAAGAAGGCAAACACATTTCCACAAGACTTGTCTTTATGTCTTATGCTGAAGGTTATCACTCTCAACATTAAATGGTGATTAGTTAATTTGGAAAGAGCTAGCATATCAGGTTTTAGGGGAAAGATGAGTCACCTTATAATGCATCAGAACTTGGAACAATTACAAGGTGTAACTGCTGCCTCACTACCCTACCACTAGCATCACCAAAGAACACCACTGTTACAACTAGACACTGCTGTCATCACTACAGAAGCAACACAGGCACCCCATTTACTGAAACTTGGTTGTTCGAGAGACCAGTGTTTTATTCATGTACTGTAAGAGAAAATTATGATCACTTATTCACTTGTATCCAAAAACAAAATCAATTAAAAAGAATATCTTTGTTATCAATTATCATGTATATCATATAATCAGCTTATCTATAATTGCATATTTATATCAGTCAAATGAAGTAAATAATTATAGAGCAGGCCTTGTACATAGAATAAATTTTACAGATGTGCCAGAGTGTTGGTGGTTAGGAGTGTCAAAGGTTTTCAATTTTACAGACCTTCGTTGAAGAAGTTATGAACCTAAGTGTTTTCATCCTCTCAATGTTTTCTGACGATGGAATCGTTCCTTCACTAACCTTGCAACTCCCACTGAACAAAATAAAATGCATCAAAGTGACAATTAGAAGTAGAATAGAATATTTCATAGTTAATTTGCATAATTAAATTGAAGCACATACTTGAATGAATGTAATCTAGCTGCTGCCTTGTCATCATCCTGCTTTTGCTTGAGTTTTGCAAGTCGCTCCACTTTTGCAGTATAACTACTCTGACCATGGAAAAATACAACAGGGAAAATTTATTGAATAGATTAAGTACTAACCTATTTATACAACATTCAAAGTGAAGAAAAACCTCGATGAAAGTATTGCTGTGTCAGGCAATTAAGAGTACTTGATACAGCACAAGTTGCGGTAAGAAGCCCTTTTTAATAACACTATAATGATATTATAATTTATTTCATTAAGAAAACAATACTTCTACTTTTTATTCCTCACTCTATTTCTGACCTATTACTCTACTGAAAGCTGAACTCATCACGAAACAAATAAGCTAAAATTTCCAATAATTAATGTAAAAATTATATATTAGTTAACAAGTCATCCAGCCTCAGTTTTCAACAGTCTCAATTACAATTACTTTTAACCAGACAGAAGTTGCCATATTTATCAGTTATCACTATCAACCATTTGAAAAAGGTAAGAATAGAGCAAGAGGTCAGACATGAGTAAAGCAAAAGCATACATACTTCAAGTTCTGCAGCACGGTTATTCCTATCAAAGGTTCTCCCCCTTTTCTTCCTCTTCTTTGTGTTGTTTTTAGGCAATCTGCTAGAAGAATCGTGATTACCTATTTCAACTAGAGAACCATTTAGTGATTCATAAGACGCTGATATGTTCCTTTCCTTTTCTGAGCTTTCTAAATGAGCAATTTCAGTGCTTGAGATTTCATGATCATGATTGTCTACTTCAACTATTGAACCATTCAGTGACTCATACGACGCTGATATGTTTCTTTCCTTTTCTGAACTTTCTAAATGAGCAATGTCATTGCTGGAGATTCCATGATCATCTTTGCTCCTGAAAAATAATTAAATATATCAGATTACAGGAGAAAAGGAAAAACCAACTTTTGTTTCTCATGCTCATAAGGTAATAGGAAACCTGATAAGAAAAGAACAAATGAAAGTAAAGGAAAGTTTGTTACTCACACTCTGTTAGAGAGCTCTTCTGAGACTTGTAGTGCATTGTCATGGTTCTCATTTTCCTGCAGGCAAACAATAGATATTTTCAGAAACAAGCTAATCCACGTAAATGATTTTCTCGTAACAAAGGACAAGGCAGCAAACCTGAAATGCTTCTTTTAGAGCTTTATCTACCAGTTCCTCCTCCGAAAAAATTTTGAGCTCATCAACACTGAAAAATCAACATTGTCTTGTAAAGATAAAAGCTAATAAAATAATAGGGTGGATAAATCCAGGAAAATACAGCCAAACTCCATTGCAGATATATGTATGTGCATGTCTATACATAGATTTTTTTTTTTTTTTAATAATAAGGACTTTTATTGAGAGTGAAATAATATATAGGATCTGAGAGAGAGAAGCAAACAAACAGCTAAATCCATCCAACCAGCATGATTGCAAAATACAGCTAAGTCTTCAAACCTAACCTCCTCATTCAATAGCTCTTAGAGAACCAAATGAACACCACAACCCTAATCTCCAGCAAGAAGGTATCAAGGTTTTTCTCCTAACCCTCAGCATGTCGGTCATGTGCCAACTGCACGGTATTGGTACGCTAACATATGCCAGAGGCACAAGACCGGGTGAACTTTATGAGGTTTAACCTTTTAAGTATTTAGTTTGGAAATTAATTGTCGATACTTTTTCATTCTTGTTTGAAAATTATACTCGAATTTAAATGGCACATGTACAAGTTGAAGACATTGATGATTGAATTAATCATGGGCTGTGCCTAGGCACGGGTTGACCTCTAAGTTTGTAACAGACAAGATCACTGATTTTATCAAAGTCCAAGACCCGCTATCCATTCCCCAGCATCCCCCGTGTAATCGATGACACAATTAAACAATAACACCAAAAACATGCGGAAAGTTCTCGCAAACATAAGAATTCCAAACACTTGACTTACGAGAGATCGTCCTCACATAGTTGGGATGAATCTGCGCATTCTGCTCTCAAACTCTGCATTGACACCAAAAAGAAGAAAAAAGTTACTTTTGAGAACTAAAATTTGATGAAGCATAGAATCCGATGGAAGTATGAACAATTAGGGTTCTATGATTGTTAAGATGGACAGGTTTGTATTGCCATTTTGCGCATAACATATATCTTATTTTTGATGAATATAGGCATATAGCATGAGCATAAGAAATGAGATGAGCCATACAACCATAAAATTAGAGAAAGAGAATGAATGAAATTGAGATGATAATAAAAGTAAGGAAGAAGGAACCTGGAGTTGATCAAGTACTGCAGCTTCAAATTGGCCAACACGGGTGATGGGACCAATGAGATCAAGAACATAGATAGGCCCACCACGCGCTATGGAATTACAAACAACTTGATCTTCTTCTTCTTCTTCTTCTAGGGGGGAAGACGACTCCACCAACTCCATTAAAGAAAATGCAGGGTGGGTCTCCTTTTTTTGAGAGTTTACCTGCGAATTCCCAATCAGCTTTATGATATTTTATAACAATAATGCATATTTGATGTAAAAACTGACAACAAAACTATTATTAATAATATTGTAAAGGGTACCATACCTTCTTGTTCTTGCAGAGAAAGGAATTAAACGAATAAGCAGGCGTTCTCTCTCTTTCTTTCTTTTCTGTTCGATTACTTGAAGTTAGGTATTCAAAGTAAGATAAGCATCTAGTTGCAGAGAGAGAGAGAGAGAGAGAGAGAGAGAGAGAGAAAAAGAGAGAGAGGATGGTCAGTATCTTATATTAATTTTAATAAAACAAGGGGGGGATGAGTTGAATAGTAATAATTTGACTTAAACATAAAATAAAACTCAAANACAGCTGCGAATGCCGAACGTTGATTGTCACACTCTTATTACGAGTTTAGACTGAACCCCATTGTATGAATTTAAACAAAGCCATATCTCGTTGCACCTCGCCTCTCTCAAACTGCCCTCAGCCCCCCACCCGCCTTAGAAACAAAACAACCTTGAAACATGATCATCAAGGTAACCAAATTAGGTTCAAAATTCGCTATTAACCCCTTTCAGAACCAAAAAAAAAAAACTATTAACATTTCATTGAAGAAACAATCTAATAGTATCAAAAATATTTCCAATAACATACCCTGAAATCAATGTGGTCCAAGAAGCCAAATCTCTTTTAGGCATTTCGTCGAACAGGTTACGACCATAACATATAGAATAATTATTCACTAAACATCAATAAATGTATTGAGATGATTTTGAAGCGAAGAAACAGTTCTATTAACTGAATGGATTAATTGTGATGATGATGAGGGTTTGTTAGGTGATGGATGTGACGTAAAAGAAGAGAAAATCTAACAGTGAAAGGAGAGATTTGGGTTAGAGGAGAGAGAAAGAAAGAAGTTGTGAGAAAAAGAAGAATAAATCTCGACTGCAGCAAAGAATACAGTTTAGCTTAGTACGGAACACTGAAACCCTACGAACTCAATTACCGGTCGACACGATCCACGCAGTGCTCATATAGTCATATCTAAAATGGGTCTTGTTAACGTGTGCCCTAAGGTTGTTTTTGAAGGAATTTTTTTGCAAGTTCCAAGTCTTCAAATTAGCTGAATTTTTGTAGACACAATATTATTATTATTTATAAGATGTCTACAAAAAATCAGCTCAATTAGAAATATCTAACCCTCCAAACAAATCACTTTAAATGTAAGTCGTTCATTCACACTATTAAAGTTTAAATTAAGTGTTTGTGGTGCTAGAGGGTGCTAGAGGTCTCCGATTGAGCTGATTTTTTAAGATATGGTCCAAATAGTATAAATAATATACATATCCAAAAATTAGCTTATTTGAACAACCTTAAGAAACTAAATAAAACACAAAACCTAAAAGCTTATCATGTGCCCTTAGGGCACATGTTAACAAAATCCATCTAAAATTTACCTACTTCAAAAAGGGTGCCAAAGGAGAAAAAATCATAGCCCTAATTTTACCCCTACTTATTTTTTGATACTTCATTTCTTTTTACACCTCGTTCACACCAATCTTTGAAGTCCACATAGCATTGATCTAAAGGTTATTTTTTCGTTAGGATGATCTCTTACAATGTGGTCATCCTCCGTGCAAATCTCATTATTATAAAAAAAAAAAAATTTAACCCCACTAAAATGGGGTGAAATCTAATAGTACAATAGAATTATTTAGATAAATTTTTTTGATGAACTTTACATGAAGTTAAAAATTTTAAAATTTTATGTACTAATACTATTGTGAGGATGATCTACATAGCAAAGAGATTGTCCGCTCAAAAAGTAACCCTTAGATCATTTTTATGTAGGCCCTACCATTCGGTGTTTAAAATTAAGTGGGGTCCTATGCAAGTTTACCAATTGTATTAACAGAGCAGTGTGGTATATTGGTATGCTATAAATAAGGTGATGCGGTATCTGAAAAGAATTGTGAACCTATGATTACACTATCAAAGATTTTCAGATATAGCGATGTCGATTGAAACACTCTTTTGGAAGGCTACGAAGCCACCAACAGATATGTGCTCCAGTTTCAAAATCCAAGGAGCAAAAATGGAGTTTGACTTGATAACACTAGCAACAACTATTGAAGAGGCATGATGTTGAGAAATCTATTGTCAAATGTTTTTTTATGGGATATACTGATACCAACCATTTTAATCCACTGTGAAACGGCACGAGATGGATGACAAATACTTCGTAACCACATCACAATCAAAGAATTTCTGATCACAATTAGTGTTGTAAGAATGGATTATATATGGACTTGTGTGGGAGTGAGTTTTATATATGGTCGTTTTCTAGATGTTGTGGTTTATCTTCAATTTTGTTTTTTATTTTACTGTTGTATTTTAAATTTGTTTTAACTAGTATTCTATAATATTTCGGAATTGATTCGAACAAGAAAAAAAAAAAAGTTTACCAGTATACTAGTTCTATGTGATGCATGAGAATCGAGACATAGGATTTTCTGGACTGTTTTATCCTAGATTGGCTCTCATTTGAGTCCTCAACTCAACCCAATAGTTTTTTGTTATTTCAATATTGTTTTGGATTTGAGATCACAAGTAAATTCTTCAGCATTTCCAACAACAATGAACGGTATCGTAAAAGTCGCTTCCCTTTATAATAATAATTAAAAAAATACAAATAGATTGATGATAATTTAATGATTTGACATGATCTAAATCTAAATAATATAAGATTGATTTCAGTTAATAAAAAGGGAAGATGATCAAAATAATAAAAAAGATTGATTATCATATGGCTAACTGAACTGAAGCATCTAAAAGAGTATATTCCTAAAAAGATTCTATGGAGTTTTGCATAGTATGTTTTGCTAACATCGAAGGGCCAACTTGGGGAGGTAGGGAAGGGACTCATCTCATCTCTATTCTTTTCTCTTGTGAATTTTCACATAAATAATTAAGAGAATAATAATTAAATAAGTACGTCGTTTTTCAGTCAGTATAATCAATTAATTAATTAATTGATTGATAATAGTATTACTAATATTAACTACCTTTTCACTGAATCTTAAAACGTTCCTCTCCCAGCTTCTTTTTCTTTCTTCTTCTTTTTTTTTTTAAAAAAAAAAAACTCTCAAAGCAATTCCCCTTCCCTTCCTTTCTCTGGTTTTTCTGAATCTGTTCAAGTAGTTTTTCAATTTCTCGAATTCTGAAGTTATTAGAAGAATTCCATGATTCTCGATCTGGGTAATGTTCGCATTTCTCTTTTTCTCAATGTTTTTTTTTCTCGATTTTTTTCTTTTTATTCTGCTACTATTTGGATTTTTTTTTTTCTTCTTTTGCTTTAAATGGGTTTGTGTTTTTAGCTTCAATTGGGTTTCAATGGAGCGGGTGTGCATAAATTGTATTGAATGATTTGTGGGCTAAAAAGTTTTTAATTATTAATGGGTAAGTTTTTGTTTATTTTTGCAGTTCCAGATTTCTCAGGTACACTACTGGAACTCTCCCCCACCCCCCAACTGATTTTCATCTCTCTCTCTCTCTCTCTCTAGATCTTTTCTTTCCACAAAAAGTGGAACATTAATTAAGAAAATCAAAGCTGAAGCTGGTTAATAACACTTTATTTAATGATCTATATACTGCTCTCTTTTTTTCTTTTTCTTTTTTGAAACTCAAAAAAGCTTGGAAAGTAATCTTCTATTGGTGCAAAAAAAAAAAAAATGGCATTTCAAACCAGCCTTAGATTTTCAGAGAAATGGATAGTTCTTCTGTCTTCTCAAATTGCTCTGTTTTGACAATTACATTCCCAAATTACAGTTTTTAATTCTTTTTTTAAAAAAATGGATGCACCAATTTGTTTCCATAAGTAAATTCCTAGTTGAAACCCATGTTCACCTGTAGGCTAGTCTCTCCAACTTATTAATGTCTATCTGCTTAAAGCTTGGATTTTCTGTTCACTAGATGTTACTACTGATTTGGTAGGATATCCAATTTGTGAAAGTTATAGCAATTAGGTTCTTTTACTGTTGGGGTATTCGGTGAGATTTTATATTCTAGAACTTCTTCATCTCATAATTCCATCATTCCTATGCCTTCTGATATTCTTGGAGACAGTCTCCTCTGTTTTTTTTTTTTTTTTTTGGGTTAAGTCATTAAGGTATAGTTTATCTTCACAGAATTGGTTTTTGGTTTATTTTTCACCCTCAACTGATGAAGCAATGATCATCTCAGTTCTTCCTTGTCTTGAAGGTGATTTTCGAGTGGCTTATAAAATTTTTTGCAAAAGATTAAAATAAATAAAGGTGGTGTTTGAGTATACATTGTGCCGGGCTGCCGGCTATACTTTGAAGCCAAGATTTTTAAACTGGCTTCCTAATAAAAAAGATATTTAAAATTTTAGATAGCTTTAGGAATGTATGCAGACTTCTTGTTTTGGTACAATTATGATGAATTTATTCTTCAAATGATATGAATGGTTTTCATGGAGGTATGTGGCCTCTTCTTCTCATGCTTGAAATGGGTGGTGGTTGGTACTTGGTAGTCTTCTCCTTTTTTCTGATCCATGTAATCTAGTTTTGTAATGTCTCAACCATGGGAAAACTTATGCTCAAAGACAATTCAGTGTCTGGAAACTGAAGCACAACAAATTAAACATGATAGGGTATTTTGGTCCTAGTTTATTGTTCTACTCTGGTGGAAATAATGTGATTAACAGAGGAAGAGGAGGATAGGTTTTCGTGAAGAATTAAGTCCCGTATAGACTTCTATGGGCTTTCTTTTTGGCTTAAAAATGGAGTAGAATCCTTGTTCTAGAGAAGTGCATGATGACTTTTTCTCTGTGATAAATCTCCTTTTCACTTTTGGTGAAGTACTAAATCTTTATGCTTTTCTTTTTCCAAATGACTGTAATAGCTAACAGATTTTCATTATGGGTTATTTCTTTGTGGAGTTGATGAATCTCTGTGTTTCTGTTTGTAGATGAATGCTGAATATATCAACCTAAGACTGTCCCCTTGTTCAAGCTTAGTTCACAGCAACACATTAGTTCGTGCTAGCACTTAGAAAGTGGTGCAAGCACAATGGGCCCCAGCAGCGGTGGAAACAGTCTCAACAATGAGCCTAGTTTAGCGAGGCAACGGTTGCGTTGGACACACGAGCTCCATGAACGCTTTGTAGAAGCTGTAGCACAACTTGGTGGACCAGATAGTGAGTACTTCAACCTCAACCTTACTGTTTTGAGTGAAAATAATGGACGGGACGATTATGGTTGGTGAGATGCAGGATGAAAATACAAAATCAACCAAATTTGATGTTTCTGCATTTTTCTGATCGGGACGGATGGTTGCTTATTGAAGCACCTCAATGTGAAAATTCTGTTTATTAGCTAAAAATGTTGTCTCTCTGTGTACCTGGGGAACGGTATTCCTCTTTTTCTATTCTAAGGTTGTTCTTGTCCTGGAGAAAAGGAAGGGAGGTTAACAAGTCTTAGATGCTCTTTTATGCTGGATAAGGGAGTAGTATTAGTGGCATTTTCTATATACTTTAGATCCAGTAGTCTGGAACCATCCTTGTGATTTATTAACTCAACTAACAGCATCAACTTGATTAGATCAAGACTTGTGTGTTTGGTCAAGGGGTTAGTCCGTTTATCTGGAACCAGAGGAAACTTGATTGAGTACTATAGCTTGGTAAAATGCTTGAGAAAGTCATCCAAGTTGCTCCACACTTGATGCATGAGAGTTCGAAATTTTCAAGTGATTCGTCTACGCAGATTCTATTCATGAAGCTTATATTTAATCATGCTCAAGGTTCCTTTTCCTCTTGTGCAGGGGCAACTCCTAAAGGAGTCCTAAGAGTTATGGGTGTACAAGGTTTGACTATATATCATATCAAAAGCCACTTACAGGTAATATCTGCAATGATCTATCCTTGGGACTGGGAGGTCCTTCCGTTTTTAATTTTTTCACTAACTCCATTACTGCTGGTGCATCCAGAAGTATCGGCTTTCAAAATACCTCCCGGAATCTACATCTGATGGTATGTGCGCTGACTCTTCAGGGAGTGATCCTGGATTGCTTAATAATCGTCAAAAGAAACTAGGGCAGCTTTTTTCTTTTGTACTCTTGATATGTGTGCCTTTCAATTACCCAATCTTCAGAAGAACTAATTTAATGATGCTTCCTTCAAATGTAGGTGAAAAAGCTGATAAGAAAGAATTGGATGACACAGTTTCCAGCTTAGATGGTCCAACGTAAGTAGAACTTTCTTCTCTTGCTTTAGGTCGTTCAGTTTCATATCCAAGTAGGAAAAGCAACAGTGGACCTTACATTTTTGTGGAAGTTCAGTACTAGGAAACCTAAGCCATGGGACCAGCTGACACAGGTATATGGCTATGGATTTGAAGAAGATCCCAAACTAAGAAATATCTTGGCCCCAAAGTTGACGTCCACATTCATCTAATCTATAACATTCTTTTGGATGGTTAATATGGTGACCAATTATAAGAAGACTTGTTAGATCTTTATGATGATAGTAGAAAACATTTATCTACAAATTTTACGTAATTATCTAAAACTGGACATGATGTGGTACAAGATGTTTCTCTGTGCAGTGGGATGCAAATAACAGAAGCACTCAAGCTGCAGATGGAAGTGCAAAAGCGGCTACACGAACAATTGGAGGCAAGTCTTTCTCTTAGATTGTTTCAGTGCTTTACAAAATTGATAAATTGTTACTATTGGTTTTTCTGACTTCGAATTCAAGAAAGTCAAGTGGCAAAGGTTATAATGCCCTTATAGGAAAGATGATAGTAAGAGAAGCTAAATAGAACTAAAGAATAGATATATTTGTAAAAATTTGAGCATAAAATCCTCAGTAACTTGGACTGGAGGTGTCAAACACTGGAGATCCTAAGATGTCCATCCTATGTATAAACTGGTTTTCTGAATATATTTAAATTATGTATACCATCATGTCTAGTATGACATACTTTTAAGGAAAATCGATAGTTAGCTTAATTGAAGACTAGAACGATGTTACTTTTCTGTCAGCGTGATCCTGTAAGTATCAAGCATGCATCAATAATATTTAACCAATCAGTCTCAAATGTTCACCCTATTAAAACAAGTTAGACCAGTGGCAGGAACGAATATTAAGACTCCTTTCTATCTATTACAATGGTGATAAAGTGCAGAGGTTTGTTGGTCTAAATGAGGGAAGTCTTAACTTTGTTTTCTTTTATAATGTCAAAGTACTACAGGTGCAGAGGCAACTCCAGTTAAGGATAGAAGCCCAAGGAAAGTACCTTAAGCGGATCATTGAAGAGCAGCAACGGCTCAGTGGCGATCTTGCCGAAGCACCATGTTCGGGGGTCCCTGTTCCCATCTCATCAGGCGACAACTGCCCGGAATCTGACAATAGAACTGACCCATCAACTCCTGCTCCAACCTCCGAGTTACCCCACCCAGACAAGTCTGCCAAGGAACTTGCGCAAGACAAAAGACTCTCCATCGAGTGTTTCTCATCTCGACATGAACCACTGACTCCGGATTCAGGTTGTCTTGTTAGCTCTGAAGCTGAGAGCCCAAAAGATGAAAGATTGATCAAGAAGCAGAAGGTGAGTAAGGGGGGTACCATAAATGCAAAACCAGAGATTGTGCTCACACACCAGATACTGGAGTCGAGCTCGGGCTTAAATTTCAGGCAGCCACCTTCAGATTTCCCAGTCACAGAGCATTTGGGTCCCCATTCTGAGACTTCCCCCAGTGACAAAGATCGATTAGAAGATGCTAGGGGAAGCAAACCGTGATTTGTTGTTGTATGCAAGTTGTCTGTTGTATTTCATAGCTTTTTTTCTTTTCGTTAATGTAGCTTTCTAGAAAGTATTATTATGTATTAGATCAATGAACTAGTTTGGTTTTTCAGATGTATCATGAGATACTTAGGTTCAAAAAGACTTTTGTTGGCTTTCACAGGTTGCTCTCTCTGTTACCGCTCTCTTGTCGGTCAGGTGATGAGGTCGTATGGCTACGTGGGCATGCATGAATCATCAGAATGAGACCAAGTATATTATTTATTGCTATACAGCTTCTTTGTAGGCCTCGCGTGGTCGGCCCTAAGAGCAATGCAATTTAGCCAACCATCCAACAGAACAATATTGATTCTCAAAATTCCTTTACAAGAAAAATAATGTAAGACGAAAATCCCCCCTAACCTTCTACAGTGTTTCTCTTTCTGCTCGTAAGAACAAACAGGGACTAAAAACCCTTGGAGGACTGTATAATCATTTCTACTACCTGCTTGGATCCTCATCGCCTCTTACCCACCGTATCGTCTCATTAAAGGTGCCAACAGCGGTTAAAAACCCTTCGAGGATTGCATTATCATTTCTACCACCTGCTTGGATCCTCCTCGACTCTTACCTCTTATCCATTGTATCGTCTCATTAAAGGTGAAAAGAGAGTTGGGGAAGGAGAAGAAGATTGGCATAGGTTTCGAAAATGGAGATCTAGAGCAGACTGTGTTGATTGAGGTGCAAATATGGAGATTTCCTTCTCTATAGGGGGTGTCGTTACAAATGGGGAACATACATATAGGGTGCAACAATTAGCTACCATTTGGAGGGAAATCCGCTTCCAAACAGCAAATTGTGTTACAAATAATTTAATGAAACCTGATAAAATAATAATAATAATAATAATAATAATGAAACAGTGAATTTAAATTTATGAGAGCGCGGTTTAGAATAGTGAGTTGGAGGGGGTTCTGCTTCCAAACCACGAATTTACGTATTACAAATAACAAAATGAAACCGTGAATTCAGGTGTTACAAATAACATAATGAAACCTTGAATTCAGATTTATGGGAGCACAGTAAATTTTCAAACTGCGGTTCAGAGGGGGTTCGAGGTGGTTTGATAGATGGACCGCCCCACGCCCGCACCCCTGGACTCTACTGGGGTTTACTAAAAGAGTCAGGCCATCAGCAATTTGAACGTGATTGAGCTAATTCATCATAATGCAAACAATGCATGCATGCTGATCCAAAGTGATGCGTAATGACCCCTAGGCCCCAGTATGAATTGGCTGAAACAAAAGTAGTTTTAATTGGTTAAGGAGGATGTAAAAAAAACATACATATTGCAGGGTCAGAATCGTTTCGGATCAAATGTGATGTCTACAGTGTCCTTTGTCATGGATGGGACATACAATACATAAGTTTGTTTGCATTCACATCTCATAGCATCCAGTTCATTGATATAAAACACGTTTGTCTGAACGAATGCGAGCAACCTGAGAATGAAATCTTTGCACAGGAAAAAGAGAGAGAGAGAGAGAGAGAGAGAGAACATTTCTTTGTATAATAAGTTGAATGGTATCGTTATTAGACCAAACTGCACAAACTTTGAAGTATGAAGAAGCTATTTTCTCTTATTAGAACCTGCTGCAGTGGAATCCAAAGTTCACTAGAATATTTACAATATAAATTTGCAAATACAAAAGGGAGAATTGAATGGAATGGTTCAAAATCATTCGTCTCTACTTAAATAATCATTATTAGAAGAAAAAAAACCAAAAAAGAAACCTTACATGGGAACACAAATACTGTGAATGGGTAGCTTGGACCTGTAGTACTACTAGTAGTAGGACGGAGTGTCCTGTAGAGATAGCATGGAGATGATCTGACGCAGTGGGAAATTCAAACCTTTTCTTCCGCGTCCTCTTCCTCTTCTATGTCATCAATTCCAACCCAGCGGGTGAATGCAAAGAGAAACTCCTTGAAGGTCACCATCCCGTTTTTGTCCCAGTCCATCTCTTCTGCATATGATCCATGTATTTGTTAATCAAGGTTATGGTAAATGCAACAGTTGGACCGAACAAAAAAAATGGCTAATTTCGTTAAAGATCACTTGCCCTAGGAGATCTTATCTAGGACAAGGAAAATGGTCGGTCCCTTTGCAAATGCATGTGTGCCATGTCAATAGCATCGGTTAGACTGGTAAAATTCTACTGTCAATTACTCCAGACTCGAGTACTCCTTAAACTATGATAACTTATAATATGTTTAATACCCAAAGGAACAAGAGGTCGTTTGAAGGCGTCACATACTCTGAACTCAGATTAACAATAACCCAGAGAATTGGACTTCACTTTGAACTTTTTAACTTATCAAGCCAATATGTAAAACCACCTTTACTATCATGTTAGGCTGGTCTCTTATAAAGATGGCACGAGTTGGGACTCAATACTCGAGCATTTGCCTCCAGGGTGATTGTGGTAATATAGTAACTCCTTGACAATAGCCATAAACTACCATGAAATACTATATATATATATATATATAGAGAGAGAGAGAGAGAGAGAGAGAGCTGACCAAATCTTTTCATGGCTATTCGTCCTGAAGAGCGTTCGCCTGAAGTTGTTTCATTTATGGCGTGGACCATCTCACTCTTGCTGACACACCCATCCTTATTCTTGTCCAGAAACACAAACGCATCCACCAAAGTTTCAAAGGTTGCCTCCAGATTTGGCAACCCCATCCGTGATTTCTAGTTCTTTGGTCATGGAAACTAAATGACATCAAAGCTTCTTAGTTGTGTTAGGGTTTATGGGGAATGCAAAAGATCGGTTAGAATATTTTTGATTTTTTGATAGAACAGAGAGAAATTCATCCCTGTGTAAGATAAACATACTGGAAGGTCAAAACTATCATATGGTGTGGCAGTCGTATTGTGCTAACCCTAGAATTGTTGTAAGTGTATCTAACCATCTATGATCCTAAGTTTCTAGTCGAAAGAATTTTAGGATCATAGAAATGGTCACTCCACAATTCAGGAGTTAAAATTCTGAACTTCTAGTCTAAAAATTGAACCTAGAACTGATCATAGTTTTGTTATAGATATAATCATAAAAAACCGGAAAAGTATAAATATAGTAAAAGCAAAGAAAACTAGCTGAAACAGATATATAAAAGAGAAAAGGTATTAAATTTCGGATACAGCATGAAGGGCAGCTGGATCTTCCTTGAGAAGATAGACAAGGCAGAGGAGAACAATGAACTCATTGAACTTCATTCCCATATTCTCATTGATATCACATCCCTCAAATAAATCGCTGATTTCCTCCTCCGTGAAAGTGATCTCTAGTTTTTCAAAACAATGCTTAAGCTCTCCTGGATCTATTGCACCATTTGCATCCTCATCTGCAAAGAAAAAAAAGGAAAGAACTCTCAATTAATGGAGAGAACACAATCCACAGAAATAACAGACGTTTCTTTTATTTGCAGGGATATCTTGAAAAGTATATCTAAGTTCAACTTGACTGATATGCAAAGCGATGTTCTTCAAAAACACCAATTAACCAAGAAAAATCTAAATAAAGTAAAGAAAAGAGGACCTACCAAATTGCTCAAATATTGCTTTGCAGTTTCGCAAGCTCTCATCAATTTTCGGGAATTTCAAGATTACACTGTTAAATGATCTCATGGAAGTTCCTTCTAATGCCCTCCTTTGCATTGCTTCAACCATCTTTGCCTCAAGCTTTGTTTCCGGTATCCAACCATTTCTAGGTGACTCAGCTTTTCCTATTACGCCTCCCATTGTAGCTTACTTATACAAATTGTCAAGCACAAAAGAGGCCAGTTATGGACCTGGCTGAGAATCGAAATGGAGGGAGAAATGTCAAACTTAAATGAAGAGAAGCCACAGAGTAACCAATGTATAGACAAATTAGAGTAGTCTATAAAGTGAAATAAGTAAATGTGTTTCCTCCATTCCAATATACAAGCAAGATATCCATATAGTTAATGAGATAAGATAAATGATGCCAAAATAAGATAATCCACTGAGAACCCAAGAAACCAAATAGTCTACAACATAAGATAGCTTGACCAAGTTTCACAAACGCATACGCAAATATGTGTATGTGTATGTACTTACTACCTACAGAGTAACAAAGCTGACACCAACTCTAGTCTAATGCAGATTGTAACCAGATAGCAGTTGACATCCATTTGGAAATCATGCAATAGAGCGAATGTCAAGTATTGGAGAGAATAGAAGAGAAAGCTTTGTCTATTATTGCTGAAAATTAAAGATTTGATGGATGATAATTCATGCCCTGCCCCCCTTAGTTGTGGAAATATCTACTACGAAATCATCAAGAGGTTTCTCAAGCTCCCCAAGTCTGTTCCACTTTACAAATCCATATGCAGTTTATCCCTTCAAGACTAACCCAAGAATATAGCGCCCCCCATTTGATGATTTCTATACCCACCTTAGCATTGCACCCTGTTAGCTAGGTCAAATTTAGCAGCTCTTTCTAAAGACTATATAACCTACAGTAGTCTGTAGTTTTGTTGTTTTTTCATATTTTTTTATTTTTAATCTTTACTAGAATTATTATTTTCTTTTTATTATTTCAAACCCACAAAAGCAATTAGTTTTATAGAGATCTGAAGAGATCAAGAGCAACCCCATGAACAAAATCAATCTTTATTGCGAAGCGCAGTTCATGTGAAACATATAAAAGGATTTGAATGAACCTCATGAAACTATATTCTTACGGTGTTTCCAACAGAGAGATGCACTAGATCAATTTGGGAATAAGTAACCAGAAAACAAGAAAAGAAATACAATCTAAAGAGCTGTATCAAAGTAAACATATAAATTAACAAAAAAAAAAACAGATAGAGAGAGAGAGACTTACGTGTGTGTGTTTTGAAGCCTTATTAATTATTGTTTGAGTATTACTGAATCTCCATATAGATGTGTCTAGCAGAAGAACAGAACCCACCAAAAGACATCATCATGAATCATTCCATACAACTAGACACGTGAAATTAATAAAGAGAAGAATCATTAAATTTTAAAGGCAAAATGAACAGTTTGATGGTTTTCAAAACCTCTCTGCATGCCCCTCCCCCTCCTCCAATCTCTTTATTAAAAGTATTCAAAAAAAAAAAATGCAAAAACAGAAAGTAAAGGTATAAATTGTTGCCAAACCAAAACACAAAGTGGTTGAGAGAGAGAGAGAGAGAGAGAGAGAGAGAGAGAGAGAGAGAGAG
>MVGT01000180.1:87262-99836 GCA_002174775.1 Macleaya cordata | reverse complement strand
AGTCTCGGCGGTGGTATATATGTAGGCGTTGTAGACGAGTATTAATTATGAATCGTAGTCTTTAAGTTAGCTACTGTTTCTGCTGATCTTTAAGTTAGCTATTATTTCTGCTGATGTCTAGTTTTTGGTTCCTTTCACACTAATTCTCTTTGTTGAAGGGCATGGCTTCCAACTTAATATTGTTATGCAGATGATGTCTCGATTCAATCCTAAAACACATGAAAGCTGGGTTTCCTTCGCTTGCAGAGATCATGGCATATAAATACCCTTGAATGAAGACAGAAAATGCATAAGTAATGTCTTTAACCAACCAACTAAAGCTCCAGTTTTAGATGTTTCATTGGGTTGATTCGATCAAATAAATTCCATCAAAAGGTAACACTGGGGAATCTCACATGCTCAGGCAAACTCATCTCACCATTCATCCCTCCTCGTGGGAATGTTGGTAAACCCATTCTAGGAAGAAGAAGGAAAAACGACAGGGACATGGTTAGGAGACCTCCTGAACCAGCTACCTACCCATTTTAGGCATTTGTCAATTACCATCTCTCTCTTGTCCATCTTCAATCTTACACGGTCTCATTGATGGGTAATTCGAGCCTCTAAAACTAATCAATCAATCTTGGATCCATTCATAATATATCAACACTATTTATTGGGTTTGCTTCAAATACAGAACAATTGAAACGAAGAGAAGAGTTGAACGCTTTGGGACTTTTCGTTTTCTTTTCAGAGCCCTGCTACCCCAACTCTAGCTTAGGGGTAGATGTGTGCACCGATTAGAGAAGTGTCCGTGCTTCATAGTTCTGCGACTACTATTTTTCTTTGAGGGAACAGAACTCGTAACTATTGCATGCATAGTCCTGACACCCAATTCTCTAGTGTGCTCGACAATATCATTCTTTGTTAATTGAGGGAAACATGTTATCTTCTAAACTTTCTTGAGTGCTTGTTGACTTAAAATAGGGATTTCTCATGCTCTGCTATTCAGGCCTGATTTGCGAACACGGGAAACAAATCAAGAGCAAGGAGGGTCAAGAACAAGGAGGGTTAGCACGTATGATCATGGATTGTATGCTCAATTAGACTCTTAACAAAAATATCCAACAACAAAAGAATCAAATATGTAGAAGAAGGGATCAAAATAAGACTGGGTTATTACTTGTCAAAATTGCAACACAACTCTACAAACTCTAGTTGGGTTTCACAATGCCATGAAGCTTCCACCCACCAAGTCCTGCCAAAGCAAACGCCTGCACAAGACGACACTGTGTTTCAGTTTGAGATATGAGTTATTTGTATCAACCATTCTAAAACAGATGCTCTTGGTATGAAATTTCTAGATTTTTAGTGACCCAAGCGGTATGTTATGCAGTTTATTTATCTATAGCTTCACATGCGAAACCTGCTTCCCTCGAGGCTGGTCTTTAGGCCCTTACATGGATGAGAAGTAAATTTCATTCATTGCTGCAGTTTAGTTTTGACAAGCCAATTATCACTAATAGGATAAACCTAGGTATCTAAATTCTGGACGCCAAAGCATATTCATGTTTAAAATTACATGCATGTGGATGCAAAATATTACATTGGAATACATCAAATAGTAAGAGAATCAAACCTCGTCCCAGGATTTCCCAGTAGCTTCGAGCAATGCCGCATTGCATGTCTTCAACTCTATCGCGGTACCAGAAAGCATTGAGGCTGCCTCCTCCCAGCCCCTGTTATGTCCCATACACCTGTACCATAGCATTGTTTATCAAGGTGTCATTTAAATCGCCTATTACAAGTTTGTATGAGTATGAAAAATAAGTACAATATCTATTACAAGCTCAAGAAGCGCAAAGGTCCAAGCATTTAATAATCACATTGCTGCCACATGTATTTGTCAGTTTCCACTCCATATAGATTTATGTGAAAGCATACATACACGGGAAATGTAAGGTACAAGGCAATCACGTGCAGAGGATGCCATATGACTGAGACTTAGCAGGTTGACTTCAATTGTGATGTGATCGGATGATAGCAGTGATATAATCTATAACATCAACCACAAATGCTCTTTCTTTCATGGGCATAAGTGATCAGATATTGCTGTCCCATCTGTTGAGCACATTGAATGGTTTGAAGGACCTATATGATATGAAGTAGGGCTCTGGGTAATGCAAGAATTGTCTAGTATATGGATAGAATGATGGTTAAATCTAACATTTGTATCACAATCACATAAAAGCCGGAATAACATTCCATGTTCACAATATAAGTCTGACAGATACATAAATTTCCATGTTTTGCAAGGAGTAGTGCCATGAAGCAAATTAATGTGCAATACTAAATATCACCACATTAACTAGACTTCATAATGATGTGAAAACTTGAAAGGATGATTCATTTTCTGAGTATTAAAGACACTGATGACAGTCTAGAAATGTGCAAACGTGTGGCACGCTGTGCACCTACATGCGAGCAGGACAAGCCATTCTGCTGGGGCATTTCTAGGATACTAGTACGACAAAAAACTGACCTGAAAGGATGCTCTTAGTCATTGGATATGTGGACTTAGCTCTTATGGAGAGCAGTTTGTCCAAAGCAATTCAATAAATTTGTACATTGGTCCAATCAAGTCAACTTTGGTATAAGAGATCTTCCAGATGGAATCCAGGGATGGAGAACCCGATCCCCAATGTTTGTACCACATATGCACTTATACCATTGAACTCAGAGTCTACTTACCTACTAAAAATTCAGAACTAACCATTCAAGCTAAACTTGAAACTTTTTGAGTAATTAACTGAGTTCAAAAATGAATTGGCAAATTGAGAGTAAGTAATCAACAAGGGCAAATATACTTAACCATCATCATAGGGCAGGAGTTTGATGTCCTTCTAGAATATAAAGAAACAGCATGAAAATCAAGGAAACTGATTCTCAAAGAGACGCACATCACCGTGAGCATCTCATCCCTTGAGTATTCGCATATAGCCTGTTGAAGGTGCTCGGCGGTCTGTCCATCCATTGCTGCAATAGAATAGAAGCTCGAAATGAAATGCACTTCAGCTTCTAAAAAACCTTGCACTTGCTCCTGCATAATTTTAAGTGTTTCTTGTGTCCGAGCTGCATCGCTGCACAAACACGTCAATTTGAGAAGTTTGAAGACAAACATGCAATTAATGCATGAATTTGAACTGAACTTGCAGGACCACTCTTGAATAAGTTTTCTAAGGGGAAAAAACCTAACCTAGATAAGATAAGTTCTGGTACCCAACCCAGCTGTTGAAGTTTGGAAGAAACATTGACAGCATCAGAGCGCCCAGCTTTACTTAGAGGGCGATCATGATCTACAGACAGAGTAAAGTAAAAAACCAGGACAATTAGAACTAAAAGGCTTCAAAAATGATTCTATGGACTATGGACCTACTTCTTGTTCATTTTTCTTCTTTTTTTTTTTTTCTCACAAGTAAACCACCTGAGGTCGGACAAGTGAAAAATCAAACTTCAGCCCTAGTTCTACCATTTATAAAATTGTTTCTTCTGCTTCTTAAGTTTGTTGGTTTCTTGATGTCCCTAGAAAAAAGTTGATCTTTTTAACATCTTCATTTCTCATTTTGAACTGGAACTGAACAGGAAAAGAGACCATGAATCTAATCTAATCTAATCTAATCTAGGGGGGTAAATTTTCAAATAATTATACCTCGCACAGAACGATTTTCCCACGAGCTTTCCGCATGGCGAAGAAGAATCAGGCGGCGAGCTGCTGATTTTGAAGAAGATTCTTCTTCTGCTGATGCTGATGCTGCTGCCAAATCGCCTTCATTAGTAGTACTTGTCTCATCAATTACTACGAGAGATGATTGAGGAGGGGCGGCGGTGGTGGTGGTGGAAAGGTTAAGGTTTCTGAGGCGGAGGCTGAGAGAGAAATTAGGGCAAAGAGCAGATGAGGAGGAAGATGAGGAGGAGCAAGGGAATGTATTGGAGAAGACAGAGGAATTGCAGAGAGTAGTTGCCTTCATCGTCATCATCATCATGGTGGTGGTGGTGGTGGTGGTGGTGGTGGTGCTTCTCCAGTTCTCCCTCACTCCTTTCCTTTCTTTTATTACTCCAGAGTCTCCGTCCTTCGTTTCACAAGACACTCACACGTGCAGTTTTTAACGGATAATTAAGATGGCTTGTTAAAGGCACACCCCAGTGAACGGGCAACCCTTAAAACATCCAAAATGGATATGGGTTGGCCCCAATTTTACTAAGGGGAGGATTTTTATTTATTTTTGTATAATCGAATCTTTTCCAAAAAAAAAAAAAAAAAACAAAGCAAAACCTACCTCGAAATCCTTCCAATTTAATTGACAATTTGGAGCTTCCAAAATCTAACGTTTTCAGTTATAGCCTTTGATCGTCTTTGGATGTGTTGCTTTTTGGCAGTTGAAAATTTTTTTTGTGAATTTGAGTCTCCACTTAAGGGCAAGTTCAATGAGATTCTTAAATCACATGTTAAGGGATAGATGGGTTTATACTGGGATCCTTACACCATTAGATCCGCCCAAAATCTTCAGGCGATATATAGAATACCACAATGAATTACAAATGGACGTGGCAATGACAATCCATGGCCTCCGGATGAAGTTAAAGAAGAGTATCATGTCTCCCGACTTCTCCCATTTTTTCCCACTATTCAAACTCCATCCCTCAACATAGAGACCACAATGAGATTTAAAGATTTCCACTAAAGTCCAAAATACTTTCTCTCCGTCCCTCTTTGTCTGTCTAATAAGTCCAAAACCCCTCAAGTAGAGACGATGACCACACAATAGTGATACATTTTCAATTTTCATACTCCAAACTTCCATTAAAACGAAGAGGCCTATCTCACCTCTTGGTTGGGCTTGGGCTTTGTGTGCATTGGGGCAGGTTGGGCCCACTACACCTTATCTAATGTGCGCTATTTTGTAGTATTATACTTCATATACTATCGTATAGAGTAATCCCACATGCACAAAAAGTTTTACAAATAAATGAGGCAGTGAGATCTTACACAAAATTCCAATGAGCATTGCTATTTGATTTCACCACCTAATTATATGAGGAATTTGTTAACGTTTGTCACTTGTTAAGGTCAAAGGTTTAGTCTTTTATTTAGTCCTATAGGTTATCTAAATGAGCTAGTTTTTTTTTTATAACTATGTTATTTTCACTATTTTGATCATATCTAAAAAAAATACGGCTTAAGTTGGAGACCTCCGGCACCACAAACATTTAATTTAGAATTTAATAATATGAATGGCGACTAACTTTAAAGTGATTTTTTATGGGTTAGAGATCTTTGATTGACTTAGATTTTTTTATTGACATCATATTTTTTTTTTTTATTTGTATAAAATAAAACTTCATTAAAAATTAAGTATTTAAATCGGATAAGTCATGTTGCAATTGGGTAGACATCTGATAATAATAATATACTTACAAAAAAAAAAAAATCAGGGAGTGCAAAAAAATTATTACAACGTTAACCTTATCATATACTCCTTAACATGACCCATTATATAAAAATGCAACCTACTATCTAGAAATGGACCCTGGAGCTTGAACATGATCACATGCACAAGAGCTTAGTCCCCCATCCCCGCAATTAAAAAAAATGAAAGAAAGAAAATCTTCAAACAGAAGTCATACATCTATCCTATTGCTTCAAATGATTGTTCCACTAGATTGCTACAGACTGGTATCTTTTTTATTTTTTATTTTTTTTCTTTTGTGGAAGAATCAAAGTGTCCATTAATTTAAAGAATATATTAATTGGTTCAATTAATAATTTAATCTTTCATATATAAAAAGAAGAAGAATCCTTTTGACTTTTTTGTTTTCATTTTTGAATCTCTAACCTCGATCATATTTTATATATGTTTCATATTCTTGAGTGAGTACAGATCACTCCTTTTTATTAATTCTTTTCCTGTCCCTAGCTAACTTTCTCTAAAATTAATTAATCACTTTATATATATACATATATTTCATGATATCTTGAATCGTACTCCATTCATTCCAAGTGATCACAGTTCACATGGAAACTAAAAAAGACTGTATGCTACCTAATGATCGTAATTAATTATAAAACAAGATAAATAAAAAATAAAAAGAAAGTGTGACAACTACTAGCTACCTATTTTACCTTTAATTAAATTAATTAATTGGAGTACAATACGAGCCCTGCACACGCGCTTTGCGCATGTGAGTTGGTTGTCCATCTTCTCCACACGCGCTTTGCGCATTACAAACTCATTTTGCCCCTCACACGCGAGCATGTGTGAGTTGGTAAATTTTATGTGCGTTATTATTAAAAGAAATAAGATTGCATGTCGTCCTACACGAAGACGAATTCTAGACTGATGTGATTCAAAAGAAGAGGAGATCATCTGCACAAAAAATCAGCCCTTGGATCATATTTGAGTGAGTCTTAGAACTGATAGAAATAGAGTATAAATTAAATATAAATAAAATAGATATTATGTGGGTCCGCTGGTGATGAAGTATAGTCTGATATGATCTAGAAGTTGAGTAGATCATCTTCACAAAAAATCATCCATCGGATCTTATTTGAGTAAGCCTTAGGACTGGTGTAAGTGGAGTGTAAACCAAAATGTAAATAAATAAAAATGTACTAGGACACAATTGGTATTTGTAAGAAAGTTTTTTTTTTAAATAAAATAAAAATGTGAGGATGTTACTACATCTTGAGACTGTAGCAACGACCCACCCCCATTTGACGGCTTTCTCTCACTCAGTTTTTCTCTCTTTCTCTCTTACTTTTTATCTTTTCCAAACGGCTTGAATGGCTGGCTAGGGATGCACTGTAGCAAAGTGCCGCCCCTTAGAGCATCTCCAATGCTAATGTGAATGTGGTAAAATAAGACTGCCACGTAATAAATAGACATTCTCTTTAAAAAAATCTTCTCCAATGCTAATGTGAAGAAAGGATGTGATGATGATGTGGCGGTAGTTATTCTAGACATTGTGAAGTAGAATGTCTATTTCTAGACATTCATCTTCACAATGTCTTACTGTCCACATCAGCAATTTTTTTTTCCCTCCAAAATTTTTATTTACTTTTTAAACAAAATAAGCTTGACCCATTCAAAAATTAAGTGCCATATAAGTTCAAAAGTCATCCCAAGACATTTGCATTGGAGATGCATTTTTTTCAACAATGTCTATTGTGAAGATTTTGTTGCCATGTAGATTAGACATTGTCTTAGAAGATATGTCACGTAGATAAGACATTGTCTTATAAGACTTTTGCATTGGAGATGCTCTTATACTAGTAAAGATATTGTATTGTAGATTCATGGCATGATCATGAGAAGACTAACCCTTATGCACACTATTTTATCATTATTCAAAAAAAAAATTATTGGGTTAATCCACAATTAGAAGCACAACTAAGGCCCAAAAAATGTGCCATTAATTATTGATGCGGAGATAAATACTGCTACTAATAAGCATATATAGAAATAAGCGCCATTAGCAACGGGTAACAAAAAAAAGTAATAATGAATGACATAGAAAATGAAAAGTAACCACTCACTTCAAAGCATTGGATGATCAACTATTATCAACGAGTAGTACTCAAATGCTCCTAATTTGTACAAAATCCTCTAAAACTTTCTGCAATAATTTGATGGGAGCAACCAACCTCACACCTTTGGATCACCTCCAAGTATGTGAGCCGGCCCTATATGTTAGCAATGCAACACAACGGCAGTTTTAACCATGGTATATAGTTAATCCCTCCTCATTAATTGTCTTCTCAATTTATTTGGTTGTTCTCTGACCAATGCAATTTTGCATGTAGACCCGCCATGTTGTGATCCACGAGCATGATTTAGCAAGCCTAAGGTCATGTTCGAGTTGCACATAGGGCTTTTTATCTATGCCTTCAGATGACTTTGAATTGTGTTATGGTCCACCACTAGATCATTTGATAGGCAATCACACAAGATTCTATACAACCCCATCTATCATCATAGATTTATTCCATGTGATTGATGGGCCAGAAAAATATTCTTATTTTGAATAATGTTATTAGATCGACCACGACCACATACTACAACTTAGCCTATGGGATCGAAGTAAAGATATATATATATATATATATAGTTTAAAGGTTGATTTTTAGTGTTGAAGGTCATGTAGATTATCCTCACTAAAAGTCGTATCTTTCTAGAACTTTTAATACTCATGGCTATATGGTTAAATTTTGAGTCGTACATCCATTTACCTTAAGATTATCACTAGTTATTTTAAAGAGAACGAATCAAGATACATCGTTATTTATACATTACCTGTAGAACCCACCTTACTATATAGGGGTTGTTGTAGGTTTAATATTATTCTTTTTTTTTTTTGAAGATGCATAATAAAGAGAACATCCAAACTCAGTGTGTGAATTGCAATGTATGCCTCTACACTAAACTCTATTTTAAAAGGGTTAGAAATTTTAGAAGTATGATATATGTGATGAAGATCTAGATGATGATGATGAAACCTTTCATATATATATATATATATATATATATATATATATATATATATATATATATATATGTATATACCAATTAAGAATCAACCCTTGGATTGGATTCTCTTGATGTGGGCCTAGAGGCAGGCGGCGTGATCATCAAACAGTTGGGGGGGGCGTGTGTGTATGTATAGCATAGACTGTATAGGTGAAGAGTCCGGATCGGCTTACAGCCTTAAATATACAGGCTGTGTGTACAGGCTCTTATAGGGCCCACGTGAGGTCAATGTAAGGGCTGGGATTTTGTAGAGATGTTCTCCTCACCATGTAGATCAACTTCACCAAAAATCAGTTTATTCTAAAACTTCTAACCCCATCAAAATATTGATTAGAAGTTGTTTAAAAATTAACGGTGAAAAATGAAAGATGAGAAAAAGAGTCAATGTTTGACCCGCCCTTAGGGCACATGATAAGTTTTAAGGTTTTGTGTTTTGTTTAGGTCTCCTTAAGATTGTCCAAATGAGCTGATTTTTTTTATATGTATAGTATTTATACTATATTTGGATCATATCTAAAAAAATCAGCTCAATCGGAAATCTCTAACACCTTCTAACACTACGATCACTTAATTTAGGCTTTAATAGTGTGAATGAACGGCTAACATTTAAAGTAATTTGTTTGGAGAGTTAGATATTTCTAATGGAGCTGATTTTTTTGTAATAACATCTTAAAAATAATAATAATAATATTATATCTACAAAAAAAAAAAATCAGAGATCTCTAACCTGCAAATCTACTCCTTAAAAGAATAACCTCATCATGTGCCCTAAGGGCACACATTAACAGGACCCAAAAGGAGGGTAGGGTAGGGTATGAAATTAATTAATTAATGTCAGTTGATCGATCGAGTCTCATGCGCCGAGGAATTGTCAACTTCCATCATCTCCTGGATAGATAACGTTCCTTCCACCCCACCAGGCCCAGCGGAAACCAAAAACTAGCTAGGGCGTACGCGGTACCAATGTCTGTCTAATAATTAACAGATCATCAATCAGTGGGTAGTGGGGAGTGGGGAGTGGGGGACCAGTACAGTACGTACCAATGTCCTCAATGCAAATCAGTCATATATATCAGACTGTAAACGTAACTGGTGTAGTCCTCCTCCTAATTAATTGGTCTTTGACTCTCTCTCTTTGTACGTACGTAGTGATCGATCGAACCGTGTATGAGAGGAGAGGACCGGGGTAGGACCTACGTACACGTGCCTGTCTATTTACGTACGTACCCTCTCTATCTCTCTCTATGTGTGTCTGTATGCTGTATATGCTCCCGATCGATGGCATGTGTGTTGTGTTTTATTATTTCTGTATGAGGCTCTGAGCATGCAGTGTAGAGCAGTCCTGATCAGGCAAATCAGGAATCAGCAGAGAGGGCAAGACGAAGAAGAGATAAGAGAGAGAGAAAGAGAGAGGAGGCAGAAAGAACTAAAAATAATAAGTTCACCAGACGTCCGTTTCAGTCGCAAGACGTCCGTTTCATTCGTAACGGATACCGTACGTACTAAGAGTACTGTGAGATGCTTTGGTTTGTTGGTTGGTTGCATCGATAAAACCATTGAGAACAAAGCTAATTATCTAAGGATTTTGTTAACACATACACATGATAGGCTTTATTGATTCGTGTTTTGTTTAGTTTCTTAAAGTTGTTTCAATGAACTGATTTTTTTATATGTATGTTATTTATACTATTTTGATCATACTTAAAAAAATCAGCTCGAGACCTCTAGCACACTCTAACACCACAAACACTTAATCAAGACTATAATAGTTTGAATGAATAGGTAACATTTAAAATGGTTTTTTTGGATGGTTATAAATCTCTAATTGAACTAATTTTTTATGAGCATCTTATAAATGATGATAATATTATACCTACATCATACCTACAAAAAATTAGATGATTTGAAGGCCTCTAATTTATAAAAAAAATTATTTAAAAATATCCTTATCATGTGCCCTTAGGGCACACGTTAACATGACCCATTAATTAATAAGGTTCAAAACTTACATGGAATCACTAATCACGCAGCAACAATTACCAGTTATATATATATATATATATATATCTTGTTACCGCACATACCCCCTCTCTCTCTCTCCCATACGGCTTTTACAAGCTTCATATTTTTTTTGAAGGAGACTAATGCTCAAGATACATTTTATAAGAAGGCACAGGTACATCTTGAATGACGTGTGAGAAGCACAAAAATACTATTATTGTAATCGCCACCATAGGGCTACCATAACCGCCGCCGAAGGGCTATCTTAATTACTACTGAATATTACATACTATGACAAACTAATGGCAAACCACAAACTAAGAATTTTGATCCCAGTACTTCCCAAGTCATGGGAGGGGTGCACAACCGCTGTACCAAACACCCAAGTGCTACAAGGTTCATATTCGCCTTTCCTTTTAGTTTCTTTTACATTTGAAAAACAAAAGAATGCCTAAGCTTAATTGAACTCCTTCTTTTTCAAAACGTTATTTATTTATTGTTATTCTTTGTTTACATTATTAGTCATTATACTCATATACGATGATTGACTAATTTTTGTGAGGATGGTCTCCTCGCCACGTAAATAATCATTAGAATAATTCACATCTTATAAATGATTTTAATTTCATATAAAGTTAATCTAAATTTTAATCTAAGTTATTTATTTTATTGAATTAACTTAATTTTAGTGATATTTAAAGTTTTATAATAATATGATTTGTTGAAAAGATGATCTACATTGGGAAGTCATCATTTTCACAAAAAAACTAACTCATAATGAACTATATAACGAGGCTTGGCCAAACGAAAACATGATTCAAATAGCAAACAAATTAATATTGTACCTTCCTACTTCACTTCTTAATTATGTGTGGTGTAGGGATTGGGAATCTCCTACAGGGACAAAAATTCATGTGGCTTTCCATTTCTCAAACAAAAATAATTGATATATATATAAACATATATAAATAGAGGGTGGGACGAAGATAAGGACAGGGTGCAAGGAAATGTTATTCCCCTCTTGTTCTAACCAGGAACCGAGCCCTACGGGGAATTTATAAGATTCTCCTCCATCTTTTGCTCCTGGTAATAGAATATTCTAAGCTAAATACAAGCTAGCTAGTCTTGAACTTAGTCCTTATGATTGAAGTTGACCACTAACCCTAATTAACCAAACTATATGCATTCCAGTCTAGGAAAATAAAAATTAAAAAAAAATTGAGCGCAAAGATTGGGCTATGGAGCTATGGGGATTTAGGGACGGACTGATTGGCGTGGTCTTATTTTTTTGATTTTGGACAAGGGATTTTAGGGAGGGATTTTGAGGAAAAATATAACATGATTTTTCCACCAAATCCCTAGTCCCCATAAAATCCCTCCCCCAAATCCCTTGTCCAAACAGACTATAAATTCAACGAATCTCTATCGATGCATGCATTATGTGAAAAAAACCCATGCATAAATATATGGGTCTTGTTAACATGTGCCTAAATGGATATATATATATATATATATATATCTCTTTCCTAATGATGAGTTTGTAAAACGTACTTACAAATCCCACCAACTATTTACTATTAGATTTGTAATATGAGTTCGATTTATCACTCTTTTTTTCTTTTTCTTTATTTTTTTTATTTGCATTCTGCAAAGGTTTACAATGTACCAAAGAAGGCCTTAAATTGTGGAAAATTTGGACTTCGGAATAGCGCAGTTTTTTTTCTTCTTAAAGGGAGAGGTTGATCACCCGTATGACATATAAATAGGGAGTCTCATATCTCCTCTATCGAGCCTTGTTAGCAATCACCTGAATTATACACATTTAATATTCGTATTTTTATGCATTCATGAAAATGTTTAATACTTCCTCCAAATGAGATCTATTTAATAAAATAAATTTTTAGCTGAAACAAGAGTTTGATGGGGGATGGGAAGATTTGATTTGGTAAACGATCTTTAGTTTTGTCGTTTTATAATGCCGACGGAATGTTCCCGGTTGTCGACGACAC
>MVGT01000180.1:63810-85402 GCA_002174775.1 Macleaya cordata | reverse complement strand
TTTTTTTTTTTTTTTTTTGTTAATTTTCATACAAGTTTAAATGATTTAAAGTAGTCAGTCGCACACTTTTATTTTAGCGTCCAAGTATTTGGTCGTAGATTTTCAAGTTGTACCTCGTGTAAATCTAAATCGTAATATCGTGCGGCCAAACACTAGAGTGCTTAAAAACAAAGTATGCGCCGGAACCTTTTGAATAAAGACTATTTTCAGACATATGTGGGGAACGATTTGATGATACATGCGGCAAACACATGCCATGATGATGATGCATGCTATGATCACTTTAATTATTATTGGGCATATTAATGTGATCAAGAATGTGCTAGTCTACTAATTAGAACACTTTGAAACAGGTGCCACACCCGAATGGGATTCGAATCCGTAAGTTTACGGTACGTTTGCATTTTCTTGAAAATTTTAAACTTGTACTCTCTTTACATATACCTCTTTTTTACACTTATTTGTAGAGTCTAACTATATGGATATGATCCCAGTATTTTTTTTTTTAAATGGGACTATTGTCCAGGTTACAATATGGCATAGATGCACGCAGTGGGCGTGTGAGAAGCACAGAGAAACCGCCAAAAACATCGTCACCAACGAACGCAGAAAATGTACCCACCAACAGGCACAAAGAAATCGTCAATAACAACGTACTTATATTTATTATCAAATTACATAGAACAAACTTAACGGTAATACCACGACCGAGTATTGAATTATGTGAAAAGTGATATATTCATTATATAATTCAACATTAGCTCTTGTATCATCTTTATGTGAGATTCATAAGCGGATGTAAACGGAATGTATGAATAATTAGAATGGTAGTGGAGTTTTTAAGAAATTACATAAATGCCACTATCTAAGGAAAATCACAATAATACCTAACTAATTCGTGTTCTTTATATTGAGCTGGCTACATCTTCTTCGTGTGTCTCACAAAAAGAGGTCAGATAAATCATCCTAGCTTTTTTACATAGCACTTGACATGGCGATTGAGTATATGTAAAGTAAGCATCAATCCATGCGTACATTATATAAAGATTAATAGAGTGGCTCAAGATCATTATATATTAAGTTTGCTAGGCTCTCATATCATATCTATCCAAAATATTTCTAGAGCAATAATTTTTCGTTTTTTTTTTATTAAAGGAGTTTAGAAAAATTAAAATTATATTTTTAGGTAGAAAATAAAATATTTAACAAAAAAATAAATATAAAAAAATAAAGTATCTACAAAATCCTGTTAAAAGAATATATAATTTTTTTTTGAAAAATATTCCCGTACTTTGCAAAGGCAAACCGAAGAAAAAATAGGATTTTGTTAACATGCCCTAAGGGCACATGATAAGCTTTTAGATTTTGTGTTTTGTTTAGTTTCTTAAGGTTGTCTAAATAGGCTGATTTTTAGATATGTATGTTATTTATACTATTTAGATCATATCTAAAAAAATCAGCTCAATCGGAGACCTCCAACACCTTCTAGTATCACAAATACTTAATTTAGACTTTTATAGTGTGAATGAACGGCTTACATTTAAAGTGATTTGTTTGGAGGGTTAGATATTTCTGATTGAGCTGATTTTTTGTAGACATTTTATAAATAATGATTATATTGTGTTTACAAAAATTCAGCTGATTTAAAGACCTCTAACTTACAAAAAAGCTCTTTCGAAAACAATCTTACGTGTGCCCACACGTTAACAAGACCCGAAAAAGTATAGTGATGGAGGATTCAAAATATCGAATTTGTTTTTTTTTTTTGACACTATTATTTCAAATTAATTAATTTGGAGTGGGGGAATATTCTTTATTAATCTTTACCAGCGGTAGTTTTTTAGCATTTGGAAGTGGTTAACTCGCCGATCCATTCACCGGCGGTCCGATCTTTCGGAAAGCAGTTTCTTTTTTTTTTGCTTTTAACAAAAGAGTATAAAGAGAAAGAAAAATAAATGGGACACGTATTTAGAGTGAGAGGGGGGACAGAGAGAGAGAGGTGGCAGAACAAAAAAAAACAGCAAAGAAAAAAAAAAAAGCAAAAGTAAACAAGAACTCGAACCTTCGTCTCCCAATTTTTATTTTTAGAGGGATTTTAGTGGTTAAGATAGAGAGAGAAAGAAAGAAAGAAGAGGAAAAACCAGATCTTCCCCGACCTCAACAAAATCTATAAGATTCTTCTTCTTCTTCTTTTCTTTTAATTTTTCAGAGGCGTTGAGTTAACTAACTCACACCATCTCTTAATTCATCTACGTTTTATTTTTCTGTGTACTCTCTCTGTCCGCAAAGATCGCTGATTTTTCACGGAGATTGAGAGATTCCAGCTCTCTCTCTCTCTCTCCTAAATTAGGGTTTTTGTTTAAAAAGGTAATAATTTGTTTGCACCCTCGATGTTCTTCAGCTCTCGGAGGAGAATTTTCTTTCTTCTTGGGTTTTTGTAATAAGATCGCGTGTTTACGTCTCTGAATGTTGTTTTTCTGGAGTTTAATCGTGAGATTTGAGGGTTAATCTGCTGGCATTTAGTGGAATTTAATGCATTATCGGTTTCTTCAGAGTTAATATTGAATAAATTCGAGTAACGGTGGAAGATTCAAGTCTTTGGACGGATTTAATTTTGTTGAATGGTTTTCGAAGCCAAAAAAGCTCTCTCTTTTGATAAATTCCGCGGAATTTTTCCCTAGTTTTTACAAGGTCTCTCTCTCTTCTTTTAATCTTTAGCTCAATTTAGCGCTTCAGTTTTTGGATCTGTGGAAAATGTTACGCCTTTTATTCTCTTGAATGGTTTGTTTAACAGAAAAAAAAAAGAAGAAGAAGGGAAAGTAGAGAAGAAAGTGCAATCTAGTTTTGCAAGAATTTTTAGAATGTGGTATACTTCTACTGGATTTTGCCAATGAAACTGCTGTGGAACTGTTTATTTCACTTGGTGAAATAATAGTGTAGATGACTCTGGATATTGAAGGTCTTCATTACTGTATGTTGGATTCTTTGGGTCGTAGCTGTTTTAGCAAAAAAAAAAAAAAGTCTTTCAGAACTAGAATTTTTTGCTATAAAAATGAAAATCCAGACAGGCCCACTGTTTCTCTAGAATTACTGAAACTGGGGGCTTATTTCTCTTTCTCTTCAAAATTTTTATAGTCTGCATATAATTAATTGATTACAATAAATGATACTTCTACAGGCTATTGCAGTTGCAAATGGATGATTTACATTTGTTTCTTCTGTTGGTTTTGCTGCTGTAGATCATCATGGATCTCAATGAGTTTTGTTGAAAGAAGTTGGCTTTCTAAAGCTCAAGGCCTGAATTTCTTGTTTCTACATTTGACGAAAAATGTCAGGTAAGTGGAGATCATTTGCGTTAACTTTGAGTAAATCAGAGATTGAATCAATCTCAAGATACCTTTTTGAAGTGGGGATTAAATTTTGACATCTAGGGGGGATTTGCAATATGGGTTAAATTCGTAAATTACCAAGTAGGTTAGTGACATTTTGCATTAATTGTGCTTTGCTATGAAAAAGATGGTACCACTAATCTACTTCCATCTGTTATATTGAAGGCCTGGAAGGAATGAGCATACATGATGAAATAAAAGAAAGGAGGTCAGATGTGGAGAACTCCGAAGATGAAAGGCGGCGAACGAAAATTGGGGCTCTCAAGAAGAAGGCAATAAATGCTTCAAACAAGTTCACTCATTCTCTTAAAAAGCGGGGAAAAAGGAAAATTGATTATAGGGTTCCTGCAGTTTCCATTGAGGACATAAGAGATGCAAAGGAGGAGAGTGTGGTATGGGAACTGCGCCAAAAACTTATTGCCCGGGGTTCATTGCCACTTAGGCACGATGACTATCATACATTGTTGAGGTCAGTCTCGCCTCCGATATATCCTTATACTCTTATTTGGCTTTTGTCTAGTTAAGCAATTTGCTTAACCATTGCTAAGTGAATGCTTGAAGGGGCAGTTTAAACCAATCAGATGACACAGTGGGCAGTACTTTGTATCAAGTAAGCTTTTGGATTTCAATGGATTTTGCATTTAACTCACTCTGGCAAAAGGGTGTTATGATGCAAGAATAATTGGTACTAAATAACTACTGTATATGTGCTCTGCCTAGTGGAATCTCAATTGTATTTGGCTAAGACAGCTGATATCAATGTTGGTTTAATGATAAAAACAAAAACAAGTAAAAGAAGTTCGAATGATATTGGTACTAAGAAAAATGTTAATTATTCATCGCCCCTTCTGCAACTTATGTTGCGCTTACCAGTCTTCAGCAGTAAAAAAGAACTTGGGATTTAAGTTGTAAAGAGTTCCAACATCGAACTGAACGCAAACTAGTATTCAGTAGGGTGGGATATTGGCATTTTGTGTAGACATGGAAAATGAAAACATTGGTTTTCTATATTTATCTTCCATGCAGGGTATTCTATTAATTCTTTTTTCTTCATACGTATGGATTAAGATTTCAGTTTAGTTTTCTTCCATTGCTTTGTATGCTTTGTTTCCAACACTAATTTCTGCTCGTACAGATTCTTGAGAGCCAGAGAATTCAACATTGATAGAACAATCCAAATGTGGGAAGAAATGCTTCATTGGAGAAAAGAATATGGAACAGATACTATACTGGAGGTGAGGATCTTCTTTCTGTCACTTACGTTATGCTTGTAGAAAGATCTAGACATGCTCAAGCACATCCCATAATTAATTGAGTACACCTTTGGCCTTCTTGATGTAGTAGTACACACAGTTAGAAAGCGCACGTCTTATCATCTCTAATGTTTAGTGAGCTAGAGTCTTTGTTTGGTGCAAAGGGAGCTCTTGACTAGACTTAGGATATTAAGTCCCAAGATATTATTGGTATTGCATACTACAAAGGATCAAGGTTCAATGCTAAGCCTCTTCAATGAAAAACCATTGGAAAAATTTATTGGTGTAATATCCAAGATCGTGCTGGTTACAAGGTCTCTCTATCTTCACAAAAAATATAAAAGGGGTTGTGCAAATTCCTTCTTTTGGGAAAGTAGTTGAGCTGTTTCATCTGGTATGCTGAAAAATGTGAGTTCGATTTTTCCACATCAACTCATGTGACTTTAAAAATTGACTATAACATAGTTTAACATTCTCAGAGTTAGTTTTATCGTATGATATTATCGATGTAGTATTGAATGAGGTTTGTTAAAATCCTGTTCATACTTTGGTGATCTATATTTTTTACTCGAATCTCCTATATTCTTTAACCTAAGAACATATTGAATTTATCTGAAGGACTTCGAATTTGAAGAGTTGGAAGAAGTTTTGCAATATTATCCTCAAGGTTATCATGGTGTTGATAAAGAAGGAAGACCAGTCTATATTGAGAGGCTTGGGAGAGCTCACCCAAGTAAGCTAATGCGCATAACCACAGTTGAGCGGTATTTAAAGTACCACGTACAAGAGTTTGAGAAGGCTCTCCGAGAGAAATTTCCAGCATGTTCGATTGCAGCAAAGAGACACATTGGTTCAACGACAACAATCTTGGATGTGCAAGGCTTGGTATGCTTTGACCTCCATTTTTAGTCAACTCTCCCTCCTACCCCAACTAACTGAATGAGTTTTTTTAGTATCCAATCTTAGAAATGAATTTTGTTCATATGATGATTCTTGTGGGGAGTTTCATCCCTTACGAATACCTTTTGCAATTGGAAGAACCTTAACTAGTGTTCATTTTTCGAGAGGCAGGGCGTAAAAAATTTCAGCAGAGCTGCAGCAGATCTCTTGGCTAGTATGGCAAAGATAGATGGAAACTATTTCCCCGAGGTACTTCACTATTCCGATGAATTAATTTTCTCATAAGTTGTTTTGGTATATAATTCTTCTTTCACTTGTCTTGTATGCAGACACTACATCGGATGTTCATCGTCAATGCTGGTTCTGGCTTCAAGATGCTTTATGGCACAGCAAAGAAATTTCTGGACCAGAAAACTATTTCAAAGATACAAGTAAAGAGGATATAGCTTTTGGAAGTTGTCTAATTGTATCATTGCTACCTATTCTGCAGTTTGATTGACCTTCAACCTTAAAATTTGCAGGTGCTGGAACCCAAGTCCCTCGGTAAACTGCTAGAAACCATTGACTCAAGGTCTGTGTGTTTCTGATTAAATTTTTTTATGTTAGACTTCTTTTTATAGGGTTGCCTCATAATTCATCTGATGCTTTCCTCTTTCAGCCAACTTCCTGATTTTTTGGGTGGTTCATGTACATGCTCAGCTGAAGGAGGGTGCCTCAGGTCTAATAAAGGACCATGGAATGATCCTGAAATAATGAAGGTAACTTTACTGTGTTTTGATTATTCCTAGAATATTCTTTCTTTCTTTCTTTTTGTTTTTTCTCTACAGACAGTAAAAGGAAATAAGAGAAACAGAATGGGCCTTTGGATTAGATTTAATCATGTTGAACAACCAAAAGCACTGAATCATGTCTGCCTTTTGTAGCTTGTACATAATGCAGAAGGAACTTTTGTGAGACAAATCACAAGAATATCTGATGAGGAACAGAAAGTTAACTCTTATGTCAAGATAGTACCATTGAAGGCAAGCTTTCAGACTCTTGTTATTGATGCCAAGCTGCAGTTAATCATGCTTATTTGTTTTGGTCTTACTTACCTAATTTTTTGTTTTAATCAGGGAAGAAGTAGTGATACATCAACTGCCGAATCAGGATCAGATGTTGATGATCCTTGCTCTCCTATTGGATCAAGGAGTTCTGGATTTACAAGATTGGCCCCAGTTCATGAAGAAGTAAGTTTCTCGACTTTTTACATATATATTACTATGACACATATATTACTATGACACATATTTGAAGCATATGTAAATTATAGTGGTAATAGAATCATCCATTCACATTTTAAAGTTCAAATTTAATCCATCTTGACTTGAACAAGGAAAATAAAAGGACATTATTTTCATATTTTTTTATTCTACTTATTATTGTTTGCAAACTTAAAGCATAGTAAAATGGGTTGTCCAACATGTGATATAAAGAAAAAGATGAATAGATAAATAATAAAAAATAAATTCTAATATGGGGTAATATATTAATTATCTTAAGGCCATTTCCTTTTCTTTGAATCTCCCAAAAGTTAGTGGTGGGATTATCTTGTTGGTCATCCATAATATTTGCCTGCAGTAATTTATCTTTTAGAGATGTGGGACTCTTGATATATATATATATTTTCAAAGAATTGATTACTGATGTTTTGAATTGCTTTAATTCTGTATCTGTAATGTACAGGTCAGGGGATCAGATACAACTGCATACTACAGTTGTGACGACCATTTTGTTGTGGTGGATAAACCTGTAGACTGTAGCCAAGGAGCTGGACCTTCTGGGGAGCGACCAATTGGAATCACTGATCGGGGGAGCCACAGTGATGAAACATCAAATATGGGAGGTATTTAGTTCACTATGATGCTGGTATTTTTATATCTGATCTTTGAAAATAGACACGCTTTTGTAGGCTTGTAGGCTACATGGTGGTATATTAAACTTGGAAGAGATGGAGAGAATATTAAGCAGAAGTATAACTAATCTATATTGTTCTCATCCTTCAGCTAGAACCATCAAGGACCGAGCTGAGGAATTGAAAAACTTCCAGTCTTTTGCAAGATTGCTGCTAAGTTTTGTGGCCAAGCTACTTTCCATATTCCGTATGATAAGTTGTGGACTTGGACGGAGGCAGGCAAATGTCGACCCCTCTATCTTGCCAAAGCCCAGTCCAGACAGCCATCCACCTGCTGCAGAAGCTGTGAAGGAAGAGGACTGCTTGCTTCCATGTTTACAGCGTCTACAGAGGCTCGAGACGTTATTTGAGGAGCTTAGCACCAAACCTGCAGAGATTCCTGTGGAAAAGGATCAAATGCTCCTGGAATCTTTGGATCGGATTAAATCTGTTGAGTTCGACCTTGAGAAGACAAAGAGAGTAAACCTTCTTTTTACCTTCTGTAGACATTTGTATGACAGCTCTCATCCATTTTTTGGATCATTTTTCCTTGACATACCTTTTGCTTCTCAGGTATTGCATGCTACAGTAATGAAGCAGCTGGAAATTGCGGAGTTGGTAGAGAGTTTAAGAGAATCTAAGTTTCGGGTAAGTTTGGTTTGTTATATTGTCACTGTTTGCAAGACATGCATCTGCTAAGCTTCTTCAGTTATTCTTCAGTGATATTTCTATATGATCTCTGACTCTTGATTTTATGTGGTTCCATTTTGTGTACCTACTTTTGCCTTTTAAGGGATTTCCCTATGTGATCAAATTTGTGTTGAGTTACGGTTGCTACTCTGATTTTACTTCTACCTGAACTCATAATAGTTTGTGAAAAAAGTAAAAAGAAAAAAGGAAAGAACTAGACTTCAGCAAGGAAACTTGATCAGTACTTGGCAAGAGTTCTCAATTATCTTCCAAGAGCTCCAGACACAAAGTTTTGAGTTGTCACTATTTACTTTATTTGCTTCATAAGTTAGAGGACTTCATCAAAACAAGCTAAACATAAAGTAGGAATAGAACTTTCTTTCAGTTCATCTCGACGAGACTCATTCAGATCTGGAATATGCCCATTACCAGAATGCTTCAACTAGTTTACAGCTCTTATTAATATGCAAAGTAGTGGACTGAGTAGATTAATGGTTTTTGTTGCTGTGAGCGCCAGTTTTATGGCTATCCTATTTTTAAACTTGAGAAATGCTTGGAAGTTTTTTGAGTGTCTGAACTTGCTGCCCAACGTTTAGAAGTAGGATCTAGTCTTTTATCCAAGAGAGCCCTACAAGTATCTGGTAAAGAGCAAAAGCAACTTGTACTAATTTTAGATGTTATGGCCTGTATGACCTGCCTCTGATTATTCAAATATAATGAATTCGTTCTTGTTGCAGCGAAGAAGAATTTTCTGTTGAGAGATTTTGAAGATGGCAAAGCAAGCCATGTACTGATGATGCCAAAAGCTTCGGTCTGTTTCATTATTGAGATCAGGGGTTGCTGTACTGTACTTCGCCAAAGGCTTCTTCATCAACAAGAAGATTATGACTTTAGATGGACGAACTCCAGGTCCCACATTCATGTGAAGTTTTTTTTTTTCTTTTTTCCCCCTTTTTAACCAGAGATACTGCTTGACAACAAACTCACTTACAGTTGTACACAGGTCGTCCCAGACCTCATATTATGGCACGGTATAGAGAAGAATGTCTGAGAAGAATAATGAAATATGGTATATACATCCTGGTGTCTGTTGTTGTTGTTCCTTTTTGCCTTTCCGCTGGAGGGGTGTGGGGAGGAGGGGGCCATGGAAGTGGTTAAAGTGCCTTGAGGCTTTTATGGATAGATAGTATTATCTGTTTGGGAGGGGGTGGGTTTAATTGTAGTGTTGTTTAAATCCCACGTTTATATTGTAGATTGTTGTGACAAACACCTTCGCAATTGTTCATTTTTTTTTCCATTCGGATAAGCACACCTTCACATTGTTCAAAAGAACTATTTCTTAAATGTGAACTGGAAGACCCAAAGTTATACCAACAACGCCCTCTTGCTTGAGGAATTTCTCTCTATCTAAGGCGTCGGGGATTTAAATTTGACTGAAGACGGTTTGACAACAAATACTGTTGCGAAAAATGAGAATAATGTTGAGCATTATACGAGAGTTGAGACGATCTGTACGAGTGACTAACCTAATAAGAAAAGGGCCAGGGTCCTGAGATACCAGGTTCGACCCATGATTTCAATCTCCCAATGGTATAAAATCCGCTGATAAATGATCTTTTTTACTTCCGATCATTCATGCAAATAACCTAATCAATGTCTGGTGAAGTTTTGATGGAGTTTATTTATCAACGCCAGTTACCCCCTTCCTAGCTAACTGACCCTTACATTACAACAACAAATATATAAAAAATTTGCATGATGTTCCTTCTCTTTCCGCTCCCTACAATACATTCTGAACCTGATTAAAAAAAAAAATGCTCTACTCTACGGCCTGATTAAAAAAAAAAAATGCTCTACTCTACGGTAAAGGAAAACAGTGGACATGCATAAAGAGTTTTAAGTGTAACCTTATCATTGTGAAATGGACCAAAACATATTTAATCATATGATGACTTATGGATAACCTATGATTGGAAGAAGGGGTTATTAAGTTATATCTCGGATATGGTTTATGTGGAGGGGAATTGCCTACTCTTACAGTCTACAGTAGTAGTAAGCTACAATAAAACGGCCAAGAGGATGTTGGTCTCTCTTGCATGCTGCTGCTGCTGCTGCTGCTGCTGCTGCTGCAACAGAGTAGTACTCTCCATATGGCTTGTTCACCACCACCCATTTCTCTGTCTCGTCTCAAACCAAATACTGTTGTTGAAGTATTTCCTAGCGACACACCCACGACTAGTACTCTGAGGATTCCGGCCACAATCTTCTTGCACCAAATAAGATGCAAGTCCTTCCGAGAAGTCGCACAATTACATGCCCAATTGCTTGTTTCTGGCCTTTTCATTTCTAGGCCGACCACCGCCGGAAACCTCATCCACTCTTATCTGTCCATATCCTATTTCGATTATGCTTCATCAGTTTTCAGCAGGATCGTTTTCCCCGATGTATTTGCATATAACACCATGATTAGAGGGTTCACAGAACATAACCAGCCTTATCATTCACTCTTACTTTACAACCAAATGTTGTTAGAAGGCCTAGTACCTGACAATTATACTTATACTCGTGTGTTCAAAGCGTGTGCCCGCGCCAATGCATTTTTCGAAGGTAAACAAGTGCATTGCCAAGTGATTAAGACAAGGAAGAGGAAGAAGATATCACCGCCCGACACTCACGTCCACAGCTCCCTAATTCATATGTACTCTAATTCTTCAGATTGTCTGCACTCTGCACAACTTGTTCTCAAAGAGTTCACAGAAGAGAACACCCTCATTAACAACTCCATGATCTCTGGATACTTCAGACATGGTTGCACTGAAGAAGCTAAAGGACTGTTTGATGGGACGGCAGGAAAAGATGCAGCATCTTGGAGCGCAATGGTATCGGGCTACACAAAAAATGGTATGCACGTGGAAGCATTGAATGTCTTTAGAAAAATGATCGCCTGCCAAACCACACCAAATGAATCGATGGTGGTGAGTGCAGTCACGGCATGTGCACGATTAGGAGCATTGGATCAAGGCAGATGGATCCACATGTATGCTAATAGGATCGGACTCGAAATAAGTCTTACTCTGGGTACTGCTCTTGTGGACATGTATGCAAAGTCTGGCAGTATAGATGATAGCTATGAAATCTTCAAGAAAATGCCTAGAAGAGATGTTGTGACTTGGGGAGCTATGATTTCAGGTTTTGCCATGCATGGCCAAGCACAAAAATGTTTCAAACTGTTCGATGAGATGGTCGGCAGTGGAATCCGTCCAAACGCGATCATCTTCGTTGCTATCTTGTCTGCTTGTTCCCACGTGGGATACGTCAAAGCAGGGCATCACTATTTCAATCAAATGGTACAGAGCTTCGGGATCAAACCATCAATTGAACATTACGGATGCATGGTAGACCTGCTGGGCCGAGCTGGGCGATTGGCAGAAGCCGAAGAGCTCATGTTATCAATGCCTGAGGAACCAAATTCGATTATATGGGGTGCATTACTAGCCGCATGTAGAACTCACAAAGATCTCCAGAGAGGGAAACGTGCATTTAGGTGTTTGCTTCAGCTCGAGCCAAGGTCTGGTGACCGGTATAAGCTTGCAGGACAAATGTTTGCTGCCTCCGGAGACAAAGAGGAGGCAATTGAAGTCATGAAGTTGATCAAGGAAAAAGAAATGGAGACTACCTGTGGGTCTAGCTTTATCGAAGTAGATGGCAGAGTTCATGAGTTCATGGTGGGGGATACTTGTCATAGTGAGGCTGAAGAGATATATATGATGTTGGAAGAGATCAAGAGAAAATTAGAGGAGCCTGCCTGGGAGTGTCGAGCGGAGGGAACTGAGTAATAATGCAAAGGCTTCGCCTTCCTGTAAGGGTAATCAAGAAGGTGCACAGGCCGCCAGGGGATCGGTACTCAGCTACGAAATCTAGATCCAAGGAGTTTGAGAGGATATATATTTTCTTTAAGCTTGGGGTTGGGAAGTGTTCATGCCAATGGTAACATAAGCTAGAGGATATAACGTTGGCCCTGAAAAGTCTGGCAGTTTTTTTCTCCCCAGAAAGCCTATATAGGTTATATCAACAAAATCCACTGAGGTCGACTTTGGACTTTGATCAAACCTAAACCCAAACCCATGCTCTTCTCACCTACGTCTGGGAAAGTTGACCAAACTCAATCTCCATTTGGTACACACTCCACCCTTAGAAGGGTTCTCCTTGGTTTTCAGCATCACCATCAACCATTGTGTAGCTCTAGCTGTTCTATTTTTCTTCCTTATCACCTGCCTGAACATAACCAACACTGCCACCACCCTTTGCCTCTATCCTTTACATCCTTGAGAAATGAGAACACTCGTCCAAGCCCAGGTCTTTCATTGCAAAAATTGTTAAAAATCAGCAATACAAGGAACACAAACTTTTCTTTCCTAGCAACAAAATCATCTCACCCAGTGAAGTAATAGTTTATTCATAGAAATATTTATTTATGTCCACTGGATATCTCAAAAAAAAAAATAATTGTTTCTACAGAAATTTGCAATCTACACAGCATGAGGAACACATGCATGCTTGTTGCATATACAACACATCACACAACATAAGGAGTTACAATAGAGAATCTTTATTCAAGGGTACTTACAGTGTGGACATTAAAGAATATATGAAAAAAATTGAATAATGTTAGAGGTCCTGAAAACCAGGTCCACTATTCATGACAAGAATCCCCCACCTCCTCCCAAGGTACCAAAGCTCAGATGTTTTGCATTTCTTCACCAGGAGCTGATGAAGTTGCGCCGGGACTTCTGACGGAACTGCTTCTTTGTCAAGCACCATGTCTCACAGAAAGTGCTCATCTGTATTAACACAAACACTTGAATCCAATTAAAGGAAACCCAACATGAGGGCATGTAAGTGAATCCAGACGTGACTCCCGTATGTGATAGGTACAGTGAACAAGTGAATGCATGTTTGTTTATGTTGCATCCAAGTAACCATAGGCATATTGATAACTCGTGGACAGGCTGCGAGTTTAAGTTGTCCTCTAGAAGCACCAAATGGGATGCCATGAATCTGACATGGGGTTTTGCTCCGACATATTATGAAGCTTAGCACCTTGATAGTAGCATATATAGGGACGAGACTGAATTAATTTGGTAACTTGCATGTGCTAAGCCAAGTTTCAAACATAAGCTCCAACTATGAATTACACAGGGCTGAGTTTAGGCCTGCTTGGTAACCTGTGAATATTTGCATCATGCAAATATTATGAATGCCTCAACTTTTATTGGTTTCTGGTGGTATATCGTCATGGCAATTTGCAGGGCCCACAGATAAGAGGCATAATGGCCGTGAATATTCACAGCTATTTTATCTCTTATTTGTAGACCCATTGCAAATTACCATGAAATAATAACATTGACCCCCACCAAAAACCCACAAAGTTGAGGCATTTCTAATATTAATTGCATGATGCAAATATTAGTAGGATACCAAGCAGGGCCTTAGTGAAATTTGGATCAGAACTAAAGTCAAATCTTTTGAGTTGCAAAACTCTATCTTCGCTGACTTCCATTCTTTCACTACTTGCATACAATTTGTACAGAAATGTTGCAACCCATGCTGGGAACCTGGTTCTAATTCAGTTTAGCCAACAAGAAAGTTCTCATGACCAAACTTGGTTCTTAAATCATATATTTTGGACATATATCCAACACTAACAAAGTCAAATTCTGGTCTAGCAGTGGTATATATGTGGTGGCATCTCCAAACATGTTTTTTAGGTAGTGCAACAGCTTACATTACTAATAATCTTCGCACCAAACCATGCAGATTCAGCGCCATACGGTGGGGAGAGAACTCTGAGTCCTTCAGAAATGGATGGTGGAAGAAGTGCACGGAGCTCCTTCTCTAACCTATCTGAGACAATGAAGTTCAAAGACCAAAGAGTCAGGAGCTTCTATTTGACCATTGGATACATCCCCTTCTCTCTCTTCCTTTCCTCTTCAATATTTGTCACACAGAAGCCCAGATTAGATCCGCAAGAATAACAGATATGATCAGAAGCATACCTGGCAAACCTGATAAACATGCAGTTCCACCTGCCAAGACCACGGTCTTGAACCATCCATCGTCCGCTGTTACTTCTGCAGCTTGACAACGATCCATGCATAGTGCTACTGCCTGATGCAAACCCATTGTATGCCTGTACAACCAGGGAACATGATAGCTTTCCACTAACTACATTAAGACAATAAAATTAACAACCTATGGGACCAATAGTCAATGTGTGCACCCTCCAGAGAGCCCTAAGCTTCGACTTACAGCTCATCAAGGACTTTGAAAATAGTTTAAGCTTGAAAGGTCATGTCTAAGCTTTGAGTTACAGCCCATCAAGGACTTCGGAATAGATAAATTAGTTTTAGTCTCCGGCTCATTCATACCCATAGTCATATTCAACCTTTTCTTAATGGAATCACAGCTTCACAAATTATTACCAAGAATAAATGAATAAATCAAAGCATAATTTGCTTGTTGCCTTTTTTTTTCTAACTGGGAACCGAGTTGAATCTATTGAAACCGACACAAAGTGCTTTCTAAAAATTTGTGTTGGACTCAATCATGTATTCATGTTTTGGCTACATGCCCATGTATTGGGTTTGTGAGGTTGAATTGTCACACTTTCTACCTGTTTTGGACACCTTAACAAATTCTTGCACCCTTGTTATAGATTAAAGCACCTTTCGAGAGATCAAAGTGGCATACATTCAACAAATAAGTATTTGACACCAAGTTCCTCTTAAATTAACTAGAAAGAGTGAGAACGTACACTCCTCCCATTCGTGGCTGGAATAAGATCTCTCCTGTTTGAAATCGTTCTTTCGAAAGAGTAAACCAATCTTCTCCTGAAACCTTAAATGATGCCTGTGTATCTTTGTTTAGCTCTGCTCCATAATCAGCGGCAACATAACATAGGTTCTGTAAGCCAATTTAGCCAACATAGTATCATTCAATATATAAAAGGAGAAATTTGCTTGTATTCTCAAGTTTCAAAACAATAAGGGACATGTATGGAAAGAAAAGAACAAAGAAAACCAAAAAGCCATGCTGCAAAGGAGAAACTTTCACAGCTAGAATCCAGGATCCAATATAGTAGCTTCCACTTAACAAAAACAAATGAGGAGCTCTAAAAGCTGTGAAAAATCTCCTAAAAAAAGTTCAACCAATCTAATGATCCTATCCATAATCCATTAATTCTGCAGAGCTTTTTTTTCGACCATCTGCCATATTTTGAATAGATTATTAGTATCATCTGATGTTCCCTAACAGATCTCCTAGGCAGGGCAAAACAAATGGTGGTCCCATCCCTTTGGTCAGATGTACAATGCAGGTAGATTGAAGGATATGACAATATTATGACCACAGTATTACTTCAAAAGTACACACAGTAAAAATTCATGAGCCTTAATGAAATAATTTAGGAGTATATATACCTCTTTTAGAGTGCGGACAGTGTACAGTGACTCAAAACTCATATTCTGCTGCTGCATCTTCTCCTTGAGAAATCCTGTAAGTTTTATAGCTCCCAGTCCAACCACTTCCACACCCACCTCCCTCATCACTTTACCTCGTAAAACTATTAAACGTCATGGTAAGTGTCTTTAAATAAAGGGGTAGTTTAATAGACTAAAAAGTGAATGAAAAGATAAGGGAGTGTCCAGTGCACATTTAATTATTGACTAGGATAATATCATAACTAGTTCATGGAGCTTGAGGAACCATTGCTAAAAGCCTAAAATATACTGTTGCAAAATCCTTCAGATCAATGTCCAAGACTGAAACAACTTACTTGGAACAACAGATGTGACATGGAAACCAATATTGACAACAATTCCTGAGGTTCGTCTTGCAGCATACAAAGCTAAAATTGCCTATGCATAAGGCGATTAAATTGTTAAAAAAAAATTAAACTATTTCAGGTCTTTCATGTAACAATATGAGGCAGGAAACACGATACAATTTATAGGAAAACCTACTTGATTAATGGCACAAACAGCAGGAACATTCATGTCGAACAATACTGAGTAGATGGTTTCTTTCAGTTGCCTTCTAGCTGCTTTAGCAGATTCAGTATCTGGAGGAGCAAAAAAATTAGTTCAACTGGAACTTTGTGCTAACATCAGTTCCATTGCCATCTGTGAAACTAGAAGATGTACAACTGGACTGGAAAGGGTTTACTTTAATTACGATTTCTGTTATCTGCTGTATTTGTTCTGATGAATGCTAACCCTCACAAAAACCAAGGATCATTTGGAGTCTCAAAATCATATAAAAAACTCTCTTTTTAGGATAGAAATTTGTTATAAAGGAGAGTTCATTTGCTTCATGGAATTGCAAATCTGAAAAGCCTCCAAATTTGAGCAAAGTATCACATTTCTTATCCTTCCTTCAAAACCTTTCTGAAGTGGTACAATCAACCATGCCAGGAAGCTTTCCTGCACAGGGGAGATACTTCATTTTCATTGCAAGTCTACTTGAAGAAGATTCCCTGCCAGAAAGTTCATACCCCTGGCGACAAGGTAGTTAAAAGAATAGAACAAGGTTATCATAGGAAGGTGAATTGCTCATGTTCCACGGCAACAGCCCTAAGATATAAGTTTCGAAACCCATTTCAATGAAAGAGTCATGCAGATAAAAAGATATAAACACTCTCCATTGGGTTGGATTAATGAAATAGTGGCTGACCCTGAGAATGACAGATAGGGATAGATACGACGATTGGCTGTCTTGATGGTTTCACCTGCATCCTGTGAGGAAAGATAAGTTGAGCATTGAGTAAGTATGTCAAAAGCAAAATTTTCGGACGTAAAAACATTGTACTTCACAAACAAAGAGTGTTTACCACATAAAGTTTCCTGTTATCAGAACCACAAATTCATTAACCCATTACATAATGGTAACAAGTTCCTCATAGAATTCTTATGATATATTTTACAGGAAAATATTGGTTTGTATTGCTTGTATATATTCAGCCCATGTATGACAAAAGTATGCTGGTACTGTAATATGGTGACAACCTATCACATATTTCTAACTAACCACCAGACTTAAATCTGGAGCCACTATCCTTTAATAAAAACTAAACTTGTATAATCCCAAAACAATGAAAGACCTCTCCAAGAAGATATTGAGATGCAACAAAGGGGATAAATGCCCTCACCTGCTATAAATTGTGGCGAAAAAATGTCGAAGCCTAGAGTACATTGGAGACTCAATGTTACCAAATTCCTGCATGGTAGGAAGATTCACGAACAGTTATAATGTCAATTTTGAAACTAAAAGTAAACTAAGCCACGTAATGCAAATATAATTTTCACAAATTTGAAGAATTCCTTTTCAAATATTGGTGTCAAGAAACAGATATCAATGATGAAAACCTCACCAAAAATGTTGCTGACCGCCCAGATGGAGCAGCATATTTGCTCCAGCCAAACTTGCAATAACCGGAGCCACCTTTACAATAACACAAACGTAAGAGATATATTCAACATACAAGAGTTCTAAGAGTTTCGAGTTTCCTTTTCTTTCTTTTTTCTTTTTTGATATGCATACAAATTTAGTGTGTAAAAGCAGGTTTTGAACCAAGGTCATGGCATCAACATTCAGTCGCTCACCAACTATTACTACAAACTTTTTGTATACAGAAACATGAATCCTTTTCCTCGATTAAATTATATCTAGGTCACATCTTCTGTTAAAGTGCGTTTCTTCAAAACTTTTATTACTAACTCAAATTCCAGTACATGTCAGGTGATGCTACATCCAATAAAGCTGATCTACAGAATTGAGGAAGGAGGGTGTACCAGTTGTAATGAGAAATCCTAGAAGTAACAATATAAGTCCTTGGGGAAATAGGATCAGAGGGCTATTTTCCATGCTTAGACTTCGATAAAACCTACCAAAGTTTTGTTTATAAATCCATGGCGACCAATCAACTATAGTTCACATGAGATCTGCATGCTAAATCAGTAATTTAAAGAAAAAGCTCACAAGGAAGGAAGACTGGGGCATACATCCTTAACTGGGATAAGGGGTACAAAGGCAAAATTGAATAAACTTACCGTCAATAATAACAGAACCAGTTAATTGAGCACGTTGGCTATAAATATGCATGAAAGATAATTGGGGAGACTGATTATAAATCGTCCTGCATCAGAGTAAATGTCAGGAAGTGGAAATGAAATGCAGAGGAGAGAAGAAAGAGAGCTTAAAAACAAAGTAAATTGATTGAAAAGTAATATGACTATCAGGCAGGAGTTACAAGCTTTTATTTTAGTTACTTCACTTTTTTTAAAAGATCTAAGAGTAGGAAACTCCTGCCCGGAAACCCCAAGCTGAATGCATGCAGTATTTCTTGTGCACATACAATTCCATTCCACACGAGCTCTTACAATTCACCACACAAATAGGAAGAGAACAACAACCAAAGGTTTTGTTTCAATGCTATCTTTGTTGAGAATATAATTCAAGTCCCCTTAAAGTAGGAGTATATATTAGCAAACCCATGATATAAGTGATTAAGTGACAACATAGAAGATGCCAACAGGCTAATTAAGATGGCAAGCTTTGTGAGTGTTCATACCACACAGCAAAAGGGAACTACCCATTGCTAAAACAACTTGATTGCTTCCTTGGGAAAGGTACAATTCATTTTGTTTAACTGTACTAGTTCTTACTACAATATTTTTGTGGTCGGCACCTCGATAAGGTTATCCTTGGTTTATGGATCAAGGTATTACAAGTTGCCAACCAATTAGATATTAGCAGGATTAGATAGGTCTCCTAAGGAAGCTTCATCTGTTTAGGTAAAGTGTAGGACAAGTCCTAATGACGGGCTTGAGAGTTCATAAACAGAGAGACCTAATAAGACTATTCTATGTTGTCATCATCATCAGAGTTCATGCTCATGGTTGGAGGATTGTTCACAGTTATGTTATTCTAGACTGCGAAAAGATTTAAGGATAGAGATCAAGATGAATCCAAGTAAAGTTCTTATTTTTATGCAAAGATGGTTCTTATTATCAACCCAATTGAAACAAAAAAGAACAAAAAAAAAAAAAAAAAAAAAAAAAAAGTTGTTACTTTTTTTTTTTAATATTGAGTTGGTTTAATCCTTTTTCTGTTTTGTCATGATGCCCTTGGTTTACCATACCAATACGCCACCATTAATTGTAGTTAAAAAGTACGTGTAAGTTTCTTTTTCACACTAATTATATCTATACTATAGTATTTCTTAGCGAATGAAATGCAGTAAGTAAATTAAAAGAGAGCATTAGAGTTGTACAAATGTGAAGTTGGGGAGAGAGAGGAAAACTGATTATTACTGAAGAAGAAGAGGGTAACCGGATCTCAAATGCTTTTCAGCGAAGACAATTGTATCCCAGGAATCTTGGTGGTGGTGGTGGTGGTGGTTTTGCTGAAGGAAGAAAACCCAGAGACGATTGTCGGAAACAAGCAATTTCCAGGATTTGCATACGATGCTCAATCTAGCTGCTTCTTTAGGCCCCAGAAATTTGAGAATCTGGAGGAATATGTCGGAGGGTATCTGATCAAACGCGCCCGTCGATGACTGGATCAAAACTGGTCTCTCTGATGAGGAGGAGGCGAAGCTCGGTGGTAGACTCGACACTGTTTCCCACACCTTTTTCAGCAGCATCGCCATCCAAATTCAATTCTATTTATATAGACCCTTTTTTGCTTTGTTACTTATGGTTATGGTATGATTCGGCCGTGGGGTACTGGGGAAGGAAGGGTCTCGATTAATTGAAAGAAGCTTCAGAGATCAGATTTATGATATTGGTGTAAAACCCATGCACCAACCAGTTCAGCAGCAGCAGCAGCAGCAGCAGCAGCAGCAAGCTCCCACACAAAATAAAATTGGGGATTTTATTTCAGAAGAACGAAGAAGAATCATCAGGGGAGGGGGGGTATGAAATTGAAAGAGCTGAAATTTTATATAGCTGTGAGTTCAGTAAAATGAAACAAAACACAACAACAACAACAAAAAAAAAAAAAAAAATATCGTTCTTCCTTATAGACTATAGAAAGACTCACTGTTAATTGGAACACGTTGCATTTGCACAGCCGCACGATCCACATGCCGGCCCACCCACTCTCTCTTCCCGCGCGCACGTGATTCTCATGCTGTGACACTCACTACTCGCGCCTGTCGCTGCTAGCATTTCCCTTCCTTTTGTAAAGGAAAATAACTGAATGGCGAGTATCTCTTTTAAAAAAGATAAATTTGAACTTTGAACCCGACGTGAATCGAACACGCAACCTTCTGATCTGGAGTCAGACGCGCTACCATTGCGCCACGGATCCAATTGGTGACAATTAAGAGTTTATTACTTTATCACACCTATAGACGCAAACATTTCTCTAAGAGTGTCCGTGTCACTCATATCGTGTCTCCATGTCTAGCAGTGTTTTTTGTTAAAAAAAGTGTATGTGTCTATATACCCTCTTGTCCCTGCGTCTTAGGAACTGGTTGACTAATCATCCATTAGGACTTTTTAAATTTTTTTGTTTTTTAGTTTGCCTTTATATAATTTTTTAGCAAAATCTTAGGACAAGTCTAGTGGACGTTTTACTCCCATTTGAAGGTAAGTTTACTAGACGTCCTTGCACATCAGATCCGACTTCTCAGCCACAATAGCAAATCAAATGATGTGGCATCCTATTTGGACACTACAATAGCAAATCAAATGATGTGGCTCGAACATATATAAATATCAGATGTTATGGCCAATTAGTTTGTGTAAATTTTTTTTTTTTGAGTCTTTTACCCTATGGACCTCAAAGTTGTACATTAATTACATTTACTATCTTGAATTTAAAATAACTCTCTATAAATCATCCTTTTTGAAATTACTTACAAAAACTGCCATGACTTTTTAAAATACCACATTTGCCCTTCAACTCTCTCCCCTTCCCCATAACCGATCGGAGTAGATGACTTCAATTTTTTTTTCTAGGCCATCTCTCCCCCCTTCCTCTCTTGCCTCTCTCCCCCGGTCTCTCTCTCACTTCTCTTTCTCTCCTCCTTCCATCACCGATGCATCCACCACGCTTTCAGTTCCAACGATGTACAAGTCAATTCTGGCCCTGTACAGGTCACATAAGTTCATAGGCTCTCATTTAGTGATTGTAATATACTAGCATTCAACTAATGAATTTATTAATTAACATTTATTGAGGAGATCCAAAAGCCTTAAAATATGTTCTCGTTTTTTTAGCACTTCATCTTTCCATTTCTTTTAATACATCAACAGATTCAGTTAATTAATTAGTTCAATAGATTGTTTCTTTAGCTTGACTTAATAAAGTGAGTTAGAAGATGAATAGAGTTGAGTATGTAACGTAATCAATCGGTGGTATTA
>MVGT01000180.1:24610-39380 GCA_002174775.1 Macleaya cordata | reverse complement strand
GAGGTGTTGAATGAGCAGGATGATCTTAATGGTAGCTTGCTTCTTACGCTGTGATGGTTGATAGTTGTTCTTGTTTCAATGACGTGAAGAAATTTCAATATTATTGTATGGTTCTTATTTTGTTTCTGTGCACTTGTTTCAATGATGTAAGAAAGATGTCGAATTTCTGTGATGTAAGAAAGAGGTGGAATTTCTGTGAACTAGTTTGGTAAATTGATGGTTGGAATATTATTTCAATATTATTGTGGCAGATGTTTGTGCATGAAAATTTATGGATGCATATTGTTTACTAACAATAGTTAAAAGGACTGAAACCTAACCGTTAACCAGGAGAAAAGAGCGGACTAACTGCATGGTTTTTTGCTGTGCCATCTGATCAATAATAGTAATGTTTGTAATCAACAATCAACACTTTTGTATTGTTGGTCCAACTGAACTAATCAATCTTGATGGTTCAGCGGCTGCCATCTTTGTAAGCATGAGAGGCTCCTTCCTTTCTTGGAAGGGAAAATAAAATCTTGAAGCAGTAGAAGAATGGCGCACGGCAGGTATCGAAAGCATTTTCTAATTTTAACTGAATGTATCTATGAATGGAGCAGAAAGCTCAGTATCACTTCTTTGTCATCTGATCGTGCATCAGGAATTGCTCAATGCTCAATGGAGGATGGAGTTTCATGGTTTGGCCTAGTCGTGCACTAGAGTAAAGTTGGGAACGATTTATATGTTAAAGCTTTTGGAGGAAGTTCTTGATGGAATGGTTTGGTTCACTCACTGATCGATCACCGGCTGACCCATTAGCCACACTCTCATGTAGTCGTGTACACTACTACTAGTAGTAGTGGTGGTGGTACTGCATTGTAGCTAAGAAGCACGGACACGAGGACACGGATACGACGACACGCCAAATCTAAAAAAAGCAGGACATGGACACGCCAAAGATATATAATTAAATAATATATATATTTATATTAAAAATTTATTCTATAGATGAAATTCTTCAAAGAACTTTAGAAAATCCCTTCCATAAATGAATTTTGACAATAATGAAAGACAAAGAAACACAAAAAATATGTGTGCGCCATGTTTCGTATCATTTTTTGAACATATTCACAAAAAAAATCTCACAAAACATGTATTTGAAGTGTCCATAACCAATCAACTAATCCTCACCAATCAACTAATCCTGACCTTTTGCCTTGTTATATTACATATTGTGTTTTTTAAATGGTCGTGGCTGTGGCTGTGACTGTGGCTGTGGGGTGTTTAATATTTTTGATCCGCACCAACCAATCAACCAAACCCGACTTTCTTTTTCCAACTGTTATTTTTTTTTTTATCATCAATTTATTAGCTAGGAGCCTAGGAGGGGATCTCTGTCTCTCTCTCTCTCGCTCTGATTGGACAAAAGTAGTACTAGTAGTGAATGCTTTGCTTAATTAATTGGGGGCTGTATGTATGTGTAATATTAGTTGATGGTGGTAGTGGTAGTAATATTAGTGGTAGAATTATAGCTACCCTTTACACCCCCTCCTTCCTCCCCTTGGCCCTCTCTGCCAACCAGGCCAATACAAATACAGCCCCCTCCCTCATGCACTTTATAAGTCCAAAGTTAGAAAATGATATTGGTTATCATTTAGATTCAATAATCCACATCACATTCATTATGATTATATATACTGCTTCCTCCACTGTAATCATATTTGTTTGATATGAAGCTTTCTATTCCATGCTCTATTTTATACTTAGGGTTGGCTTGGCGTACCTCTTTTACTTTAGAACCAATCTTCCCAAACAGTGATGTGATGCTCCGGTTGTTGAAAAGGACAATCTCGGTTTGCTCTGGCATGGGCCTATTTGAATTTTTTGATGGTGGCCTTAATTACTTCTTGGTCATGCTGCAATTTGTAAAGTAGAACACTTAGTTATATATGTTTTGTGTTATTTTTCTTTTCCTCAATGTGAGTGAGCACTTATTAGAAGTAGAGAGGTGGGAATGGGAATGGGAATGGGATATCAGCAGTTCAGTTTACCAAAATAATATGTGTTAATACGGAATCTGGAGCAGAGCAGAGCAGAGCAGAGCACATCAGAGTCTTCTAATTAACCACAGACTCACAGAGCACAGTTTATTAAATTAAATTGGTTTAGAGACCTTAAAATTTTCACCCAAAATCAGAACCCCACCCCCATTTGCGTGTTTCAAAATCCAAGTTCATCATCACAACATGCATGTAATGTAATGTTATCACCGTAAAAGAGAGAGAGAGAGAGAGAGAGAGAGAGAGAGAGAGAGAGAGAAATACTTCCCAACTCTTGTTAAATAAATGAATGGCCAAATCAAAAGGAACCTCCACTGAAATTACAATACAAGTGTCTGGAATCGAAATCAAAAACCAAAACCTTCATTAATTTTCACACCATCTCTCACTTCACAATTTTGAATTCAAAACCAACAAAAAAAAAAAAAAAAAGCAACGGAGGAGTCAAACACACTGCGCTAATTTTCTTAGCTAGGGAAACCAACAATCTTAGGTTGAAATTTTTCAGCAAAATCAGAAATCCTGAAGTAGAAGTACTTTTGATCGAACAAAAACAAAAACAAAAACAAAAAAGAAAAATACCAGTAATTTCTGACCCCATTTAAGTAGTATTCCTATTCCATGATCATCGTAAACATGATAATGAATCTCGTTTATCCAATCCTCTGAACCGAATTGGAATTGGAATTGGAATTGGAATTGGAATTGGAATTGGAAGCCGATCCGATCAGACCAGTAGAAGCTGCGTCATCCTCATTTAAGAACAACCCATCCGGGTTCCGGAGAGCACCATGAATGGCCGAAACCACTAGCCCAATTCCCACACCAAAGATCAGAGTCTCGACGATCCCCGTGACCCAAAGCGTCACCACCGAGACGGATATCAAACCCACCAAAACCACTTGATCGCTGAGATGGTGACCCCACAGGTACAGTGGATCTTCACGGAATATATACAGTACCAACCAAAGACCAAAGATAGCGCAGACGAAGAGCAAAGAGAGAGGGGTTCCGATGAGGGAAATGAGAGCGCTGGTGAAGAGGAGGATACCGTAGTTTAATCGGAAATAGTTGGCGTTCTTTCGGACCCGGTCCACAGCGCAGGTTAAGGATTCAGGGATGTCGAAGACGCCGGCTGCGAGGAATTCAGACCAGGGACGGCGAAGAGAAAGGAAGGCAGAGACGTTATGGAGTGATCGAGAAATGACGTCATTGCCGGAGATCGGGATGGTTGTGTACGAGGTGGTGGTGGCTGGTGATGATAATGATGGCCTGCTTCCGCTGCCGCTAGTGTTTGTTGTTGGCAATTGCATTTTCTTTCCTTCCTGTTCTTTTGGGCTTTTTGACCGATCAGATAGATGTTCGGACAGATTTGTTGGGTTTCAGTCAGGTCAGCAAACAGACCCTTCAAGCGAGCATCAAGCTTCAATCAATCAATCAAAATTCAAATGATTCATTGGAGTTGGAGGGCAAGGATTCCAATGAATTCATGAATGAATGAAGAAATCCGTAGAGAATGTTATTATGTACGGCGAATGGTATGACGTAGATAATGTGGTGGCAGAGGAGTAACTAAAACATTATAATAATCAACAATAATAAAAACTTAGTTAGAAATGATTCTCAAATCTCAACCGTTGGATATTATAATGTCATATTTATTTCTTTTCATTATTCTTTTGAAATCGTATCTGGGTCCCTCTCCCTTTTCAAAGACAAAGGCTCACCACAGACACATGAAAACATTACGAAACACAGAATATATTGGGAAGATATAACTCGGAAACATGTACCGATTTGTATAAGTATATATTGCGAAATTGTCTGATACCTCAAACGATACAAAACTTCCAGAAAAAACGAATTTAAGTAATGTTTTATTTTGATAAATCAAAAAATTGAAACAAACAATGGAAACATTACGAAAGGATACGAGATTTTGATACTCTGAGTGGTGTTTGTGTTTTTTTAGGCATCTGACTCATTTAGGTTAAATATAACTTTGTTTAAATACTTTACCTCTTGGTTGGTGGATGAGTACTACCAAAAAAAATTGAGTTGAATTTATAACGAAGATCTGATTTGATGTACGATTCAGATGAGTTTATTTTAAAATTCTTAAAGTTTATATAACCTGCGCAATACAAAGTTAAATTCACATGAATTAAATTTAGACGCTCAAGAAAAACCGAACATCACCTCCCTTGAAGTTTAGAATAATGTGCTTTCCGGTGAAGAGAATCTCAAAATAAAAAGCAGATAATCATCAGCTTCATTCTATTATCAGTGTGGGTTACAAGTTGAATTTTCAAAGAAAAGGGGGAAAAAATATAACAACAACAACAACAACAACAACAAACGAACACCCATGAAAGTGTTAAAAAAAATGTAATTCAAGGGAAATCAAGATTGCATCACTTGAATACGCACGCTGACAATGGCCCCGGAACTCTTTACATTTCAACTCTTTGTCACATATTTTCTTTTTTCTTTTCCCTCAGTAGTATTACCTGTGATGAACCCTATCTACTTGAGCTAGCTATAGAGGCTTACATGTACAATGTGTTAGTGCTAAAATTATACAGATTCTGTGGGAGATATCTGCCCTATTGCCTATGCCGGCAGAATGTCAATCTTGTCTTGTCCAATTGAGGAACCCAGAGGAGATCCATTGAACTTTGTAGCAGTTGAGAGTGGAGCCCCGAAAACATAATGTGAATGTCCTTACTTTAACTTCATCTCAGAGGGGCAGTGTATCAAGCGAAATATATATACAAAAAAAAAAAATGAAAACCTGTTTCATTTTCATGATCAGCGACCATTTACTACGATCTCCTCGAGATCATCTTCTTCACTTGGCTGGCACATTGGTTTACGGCGTTCCATTTCCTCTCTGCACACATACACAGAAATGAACCGAAGCAAAGCAATTACTTGACTGATGAAAAGCATTCACATAATCATTCATGCTAACTCTATTGCAGAAGTTTCAAATTTCCATTCATGTACACTACCTAATCTCCAGGTATGCTGTCCAAAAAGGTCAAGTTTCAAGTGGCCCCCAGATGTGAGTATATAAGGGAGAAGGAGGAGGAGGAGGGAAGGTTGCTAAAGCCGAAGATTGAACTTTTGATCCCTAAAGGGAAACGAAATAACAGAAGACACATCCTTTCCCATTATGAAATACACAACACAGTAGTTGAATCAACTAGGACCTGCAACTCGGACAGGTTTTGGAAGTAGCTCTCTGTTGGGTTGGATAGCTCAATTAAGCCACTTTTTGGATAAAAACTAAAAAGTCCATCCATGTTGAGCTAATAAGTTGTCCCCTCTCCTTGCATAGTAATGAGGCCTTTTAGGAAACTTCACACCAAGACCCAAGCCCACTGGGCAAGGGATTAAGTTTGGGACAATCTCGTGCTATGGGTGGGCCCAGAAGTGTGTCCATGTTGTCCGTATGCGCACCACTTTCCTTCTTTGGCATATATGGAAAGAGAGGAACAGAAGGTGTTTGAGGGCATCAGAAGTAATAGAGATAGTAAAGGTCTTCTCCGCCCTTGGGCACCTACAAGGGTGATTTCAGGGGTCCCTGTATCTACGAGAGTGATTGATAACTTGACAGCTTATACCAGAATTTGCTGCAACAAGAAAGGATAGACATAATACAAAATTCCAAATCCAAAAAGTGGATCGCATGTAAGCACATGTAATCATTATCAATGTGTGCAACAAGAAACCTCAACTTTGCCAACCATAGGTACAGTATTTGAGCATCTGACTGATAAAAAACAGTCTAAGATGCGGTTGGGCTAAAGATTCTTTCAGTAGCTCAAGACTTACCTGAGTTTAACTGTGGTTGGGAACAAAAATCCTGCCTCTGCTTCAGAATACGTAATCATGTGACAAAAGGCATACATATGAAAAATTAAGTGTTTGGTGGAATGAGCAAAAGAGGAGCACATAAACTGTGACAGAATTCCACTAGGGGATGCCACACAAAATGGGGCCATTTGATGGTGTTTGTATATGCAATTTAGACCATCAGAAACTAGGGCATTAAATAACTAAACTGGACAAAAACGGAGGATATAGATAATAGCCCTAGAATGTGAAACCATGACAAACCTGAGACAGTGCAAGATTAAATCATATTGAAGAAGAGCGACAATTCTGCGCTTGCGTTCTTTTCTTATGTCTCCACCACGCCTAACAACAGGCAACTGCTTGATTCCTTTGGCCTCCATTAGCTCCTTCGCAATTTCCAAATCTGTGTCTGGATAACAAGTTAAAAGTCCTTGCTGATGTCCACGATAATTTACTCCTCGAGTACAAACGGATGAAACGAGAGAGGTGTTCACCTATAAAAAAAGTTTCACAGATTTACCAACTTTGCAGAACACTTGAAGAACTAACATAGATATGGTTTCAGATAGAACTGAACAGAGAACAGAGAGTAGTTAGGAATTAGGATAAGGCTTTAATGATATGAGACATAGCTGCTATGGAAATAGAGCAGCTGACAACCGATCATCCTTTTGTTGGTCTAAAAAGGTATCTCAAAGACGCAAGCAAAGAAAATAATCAAAGGGAAGATAATACAACGGCATGATATCGACATCACTATCAAATAATATCAAATTCACCCTCAGTAAACTTTCTAAACTACAAGAACATCAGTCTTTCTCACCCTTACAGAAAATAAGTTTAGGTAGAAACTCCAGGAAGTTGGGATTGAAGCATATCAACTTCATTAACTGATGCCATCATTCATACAGATGTCAATATCATCTGCATGATATTTTTTTATGCAAAGTTTTGCAGTTGCAAACATTTTCAAACTTGAACTCCATTAAACTGGATAAAATACATGACTTCCATCAAACAGCAACCATGAACCATTGGCTTCCTAACAAAGAGCACACATATTAAGTGAAATGGTTCTGAACATAGGCATGAACCAAAACTCATTACGCAAGGCCATTGCATGCATAAAAAAAATGCCTAAATCAACATTTTGAACTCTAAAATCCTGCAATATGTTCTCTCGAGACGAAAAACCGCAGAGGGGAGATGAGTCATACATTTGATGGAAAAGAGAGTTGGGTTAGTGGCTTTCAAATGTTTGTGTAAAATGAAAAAAAAAAAAGGTGGGCTTTCCATATAAGCTTATGAATCTACAATTTACCAGAGCGAAGCCAAGCAACTGATAATGCAAGTAGTGCTCTGTAGCAAATTTCTGGAACAAAATTAAGCAAGGATTCTTTGACAAACACATGGACATGCTTAGAACTAACCAATCACTTAGACATCAGCTTCACATTTATGAAACGCTTAAAAGCTTTTAGCAGTTTATCACCTTAAGAACTTCCAGACTACTCACATCTAGAACAGTTGATTCACCCTTAGGAGCATCAACAAAAGTTTTTGTCACACGCCTCTGAATGTCCCCCACGGTAAGGATTCCCTCAAGAAGATCTTCATCATCAACCACAAGGACACAACTCTGCTGGGCGTCATGCATAAGTTTTATTGTCTCTTTCAAGGTTATTGTTGATGGAACCTTCACATAGTTCTTCGACATGGCATGAGAAACCTGAAAACAAGCCAGAGGTATGATCTAGGAAGTCAAGATACACATTAAGATTGTTCAAACAATAAGGTACAAAACTGCTTCTAGTTTATTTAATTTATGAACTCAGCACATCCAATTGCATAGATAAAAAATAATGCATTTGGTTAATATTTATCACCAAACAATAAAAGAGAATATTGGACCTTCAGATCATCCAAAAGCATATCTTCATTAATTTCATGATCAACACCACTTCCTATAACAGAGAGTTCTAAATTGTTCCCATCACAAGTCCCTCTCCATCTACCCTCATTTTGATCTTCAACAGGAGAAAGAGAAGAATAGCCTCGTGTTGCGCCCCTTACGTCAGATACCTCAGTCTCCTTGGGTTGGTTTGTCACAGAGGGCACCCATATTGCTAATCCAACAGCCCCCTATTTATATAATTCAAGAAACAAATGAAAATCAAATTATATATTAACATGATCTACTTCTAAATACACAGTTCTTAAACATCAAGTACTACATCACTGAAAAGGCTAACCTAAATCCATGTATATTAGCTATCTCACTATCAGATCCTCCCAGCAATTTGAATATTTACATAAGTACATACATGCATAGATATATACACAAATATATACACATACATACATACATACATACATACGTACGTACGTACATACATACATATATACACACACACACATTTATATATATGCTGACATACATACAAACACATATTTATGGTGTGCGTGTGTGTGTGTTTGTCATGTGCATGATATAATTTTCTTAGTCTCATTATAGTTTTGGTATAATCAGATAATTTATTTTCTTTCTGACATCAGACTGTAGCATTCACTACCAAAGATGACCAAAGGGGGTAAAACGCATTATTGAACTATTTCAAGAAAACATAAGAACTTAGAGAACCATGACTACTTGCTTTCAAACTGATGGCAAGTTGAACAGCTATTTTATAGCTTACATATATATCTCAATCTAGTCATAAAACTTAAAAAACATTTGATAATCAGAAATAAGAGAATAAAAATAATTTAACAAAAATACAGAAAAGAAAGTATTTGGCATTTGGCAATTCTCGATACAGAGGAAGAGGAGTATTTAAAAGGCCAATGGCACCAGCAAAATAATCTACTCCGTGGAGCACAGAACAGCTCCAGGCAGCTTCTTCTACAATGACACACTTAACTAGTTCCTTGAACCATTATCAAATGGTGCAAAATTACCATGAGAGGTAGCAAGATTCTGTAATCTTTCGTCAGCTCAAAGAGGAGTAGCACTGATGTCAAGGGCACTGAACAAACTGAAGCCAATGTAGCAGCCATTCCGACCTGCATTAAGAATTCCAAAAATAAAATAAAAAAATTGCATCAACTTACATGGATCAAATCTGTTTTAAACCATTTCACAAAACACAATGAATGAACAAATTTTCAAGCTAACTTGATTAGAAAACCTTACCAAGGCATAGGCTTGTGGCTGGGCAACAGCAGCATTTCCTGGAATGGCAGAATTAATAAGTTCTGCAGCTGAACCCCCAAAAACAGCACCCACAGCTGCACCAATCATCAAGCTTGGAGCATAAAGGCCACCTACTAGCCCAGAACCCTTGCAAAGAGCTGTAGCCACAACTTTAGCTCCAACAAGTTGAGTTAGTAGCCAAATTCCAGGTGCAGAAGCGCTCTTCCCTGTGCGTAGAATTTCTTCAACATTTGTGAAACCCCAGTACAGTATCCCAGGGTACCTGAGAGCAATTATTCCAGCTCCTAGCCCTCCTAAAGCAGGGCATACAACAGCAGGAAGGCCAAATCTGTCCTTGATAAACTCGAAAAACTTAGTGAACCAAGTCACCAAGCGTGTAAATACTACACTTACTACTCCACATAACATACCTAGTATTAGGTACAAAGGTAGTTCTGCAAGGGAAAAATACTTGAGCTCAAAAGCATAGAAGATAGGTATTGGTGTAAGTTAATCACAGCTCAACAAACCAAGCAACTTAGGTTCTACTATACTACGCATGAAAACAAAATTGGAGGCTACTCAAGTTTTTGAGGATTTGGTTCATCGTTGGGGGGCCCTGATTTTGATGTAAAAGCCCCAGCTGATTTTGTAACCTTTGGGTATGTACTGTATTTGGGCACAATCTCCATGTCAACCCCCTTTTTAATGAAATTTAACCCTTTGATCCTCAAAAGAAAATAAATAAACAAATTTGGGTGTTATTGTTCGTTTATGTTTTTGGTGGAGGTATGACAAAGGGCAAGGGGTACTGAAATCGAAAACAAATAAATATTGCAATTAAAATATCAAATTCACTCTAAATAGAAATTACAAATCAGAGGATAACTTGATTGGTATCAAATTAACAGAAGCACACCATTAATGGCTTCAGACCATTAACTAGTTGGCTTCACAGTTCACACCAATAAAATTGCAGATTCACGACACAAGTAGTTTTTTGATGTTCTCAATCAGGACATGTTGACTATAACTCGGGACGAGCCCAACATTTTGCTTTCGTAATATATATAAAATCATTTGCCAATCATTAAGATAAGAAGTTAAATATATGCCATCACAAACAAAATAAAGTCATGTTGATCAAGGAGAAGTAAGAAAACAATTTTCACTCCATCACACAAGCTATGGCTAAAAAATTCTGATCCATTAACAACCAGAGGGGATCCGGAGTTCAGGACCCAATCTGGAGGATTGCTTTGGGGCCAATTGCATCTCAGCTTCTCAACTTCTTGCTCAAAACCCAATCCAATAAGACATAAATACATACTCGGACAATTTGAGACCATAGTAGATCCAAAACCGATGGAAAATCTAACTAGATTGGCTCCTTAGTGGGTCGGGGGCAATACGATGAGAACAATATAAGTTAATTGAGGCATATCGTTAACAAAATATAATTTTTGCATGCAGAAGCCGCAAATATTACACCTCTAAAGGTGTACCATAGGGGAAAGAATAAGAACAGAAAAGAAACAACTGATACTACAGATCTAGATTTATAATCTAATTAGTTTCTCGATGCTTCAAAAAAACAAATCTAATTAGTTTCTCAGACAGTTGTTATTTCACTAGTTTCCTATTTTCACTAGTTTGTTTCAGTTTTCAACTAGTTTCTAAATCTATTTAGAAAGTTCTGTTCTATTAGTTTCTAACTCAATAGGAGTCAAAGAGACAAAAAGGTAGTTTGTAATTATGATCACGTTCCAGTAGTAATTTCTAATTTCTAGCTAGTTGTATTTGAGGTTTGGTTTCCCAAAAGAGGTTCTGGATGTCGATATAAGAAAGGGGAGTTGCTCCTCGGCAGTTGGTCATTCCATCAATAATTTTTTTGAAGTTCTACTCTTTTGCCTAGACTTTGGAATTTTCAGAATTCCGTTTCCTTCTTCAATCATCTCTTCCCCCTACTTTTAACTCTCAGATCAGGTAGAGAGATCATTTCTCAAAGTTGGAGCATCAGACTGAATAGTACTAGCATCCTACTACAAAACAAACAAGAAGAACAATAACAAACCACAACTGGATAGAAACTGCATATGTAGTTTGTTTTGGGTCCACAACAAGTAGTATTAGATGGGACATCAGTAAGGATGTTTTAAGCAGGGTATGAAGGAAGAAGGCTTAGCTGTTCAGTATTGTGACCTTTGACCCATTTAATGACTCAATAATGTGTTGTTGTATGTTGCTGTTTGTGTGTGTCTATTCCCTACTAGACCTAAAGACCCTTGTTATATGTATAGTTATGCCTCTCAGGATCCAGAATATAGCTCACTTATCATATTTACCAATGAAAAAATTATTTCTTTCAAGCTAAGATACATATGTAACTATAAACAATAGAAATATAATAAAGAAAACAACAGATAAAATGGACCAGTTAAATGAACAAGTTTGTTACTTTCCCTATATATATCAAATGTTCTCATGATAAACCCCATTAAAAACTCATATAGTTAGAATAAGATACAATACCAGCAGCTGATTTTAGTTCATACGTGGGGACTGTAAAAGCTGGCTTCTCTCCAAGTAAAACATTTGATACTGTTGAGGATATAACAGATGCCAATATAATCATAGCAGTAGTAAATGGAGGGGAATTTTCTGCACGAAGAGGCCTTAATACAGTTTCAATAGCAAAGAAACAACCAGCAACTGCAGCATTAAACCCTGAAAATCCAAAAGAGAATACCAAGGAATATATTGATATTTTGTGTCTTCTCAAAAAAAGGAATACGTTACTTGAATAACAGTTTTTTTTTTTTTTGGATATACTAAAATAACCAAAATTCTCCCAAGAGGATGAACAGATCAATAGAAAAAATAATACTGCATTTAATGAAGAATGTCTGCATATCTACGTAGGAATCATAAACCCTGCTTTCTCTCCCATCCATGTGGTGCAATACTAATCTCTTAAATACCAATAAAACACTTCTCCTAACTATTTCTCTTTCCTTCTCCATCTCAAACTCTCACTTAAATCTACTGTCTACTATAAACTCTTAAAAGCTCTTCTCTCGAATGCCTGTTTTCTCTTCTTTCACTTAATTGTACAGTTCCATGTTCAACATGGCAGACCCTACAAAAGTAGTTCCTAATTATGTGGCAGAAAGAATGGCAGTAAAAATTTATCATTCACAGTTTGATTTGCAGATGGTATCAGAAATGCACTCATACAAAAGAAACAAGTATCACATGAATTAATGTAAAACCCAAGCTTATACGGTAAAATGTAAACAAATCACAAGCTAAGAATCTTGATACCTGAAGCAATTCCAGCAGCTGCACCAGCCGCAACAAGAGCTATCCTCCTTTCTCTGTTGTTTTCCATCATTTCAGAACACCCATTTGCACAAGATTTTCCAATATCCACACTTGGACCCTCAGGACCTAAAGAACAACCAGTACCTAAAGTTATAGCAGCCTGGATAGCCTTTATTGTCGGGAACACTCCAGCAAGCAAATTGCAGCCTTGCCTTGGAGAAGATCTGGACTGGTTTATTTGGTCAAAAATCTCAAGTAAACCATGCATCATGCCAACAACTACTCCTCCCGTTACAGGTATCAAGAGTATCCGATGCCATGTATCAGCAAGTCTCTGTAAACGAAGCCAAGCAGCACCCTCATTTGGAGTACCAGCCCAGGCCCATTCATGTATTACTTGCACCTAGAAGAAGCTAAAATGTTAGCAACATGTGTAAGAACACGAATTGGGGGAACCAGTGTTGGAGGCTTACACCTTGAGGCTTGGGCTCAAGCTAGGGCCTTCTTATACAGACTTGCTTGATGAAAGCACAAAGCTCCTACATCATCAACTAAGTTTGACTAGGCAGGATGATGATACCACCTTTAGTATCTCCGTCAGAGGTGCTAACTTACGTTCATACTTTAGTGGTAGTGAGTTTTAATAACTTAAAATTTTTAATTTTATTGTCAATCCTTCCTCCCAAAACTTTAGTTAAATCTTATTGAGCTACTCTTAGTTTAAATAACATCAACCGCTTTGCTCCATCTAAATGCATTAACCTCCAGTTCGTGTGAGTGGCAGATGTTCCTGTTGGTGTCTTTCTAGACTAGCTTGTTTTTCTTATATATAAGAAACATATTAAATTGCTGGGTGACACGAACCCAAGAAAAATATAAAAGCGCGACTGAAAGCAATATCGAATGGCTTATTAATATTTAACAATGGTTAAAGAGAAAACAATATATTAAAAATTGAACATTTTAAGCTACTACAACCTGCCCGCATAGAACATGCACATTAAGGTGCACGCTTATGAGAAAAGATACTAATAAAGAAACAGGCTTGAACTGGTTTGAAAGCCTTAGCAAATGAATTGCATGAACCATGTGCCTTTTTAATTTAACAAGGCGGATGTCATTCTGGAAACCCTGCCCTTAGGCAAGCCTCGATGTGTAAGCTCCAATGAAACATGTGGCAACCACATAATAAGGTAGGCAAAAACCATTGGATGGGATTCTCGAGCATAAACACAGCTTAACATAGTAGAAAGTACTACTAACACTCGATTTCTGTTTTCTTTTTCTTTTATTTCATTTTTCTGTGGATCATAAGTATTCCTCAGATGGTAATTGAAATTCCTCGAAGAGAAATTTTGGCATTCCACAAAAAGTTGGTATATTGGTGTTTCACAAAATGATCAAAGTTTCCCACATACCATAGACAATGCGAGGTGAACTAATTAAGCAACAACAACCAAAAGAAAAGACTAATTTAGGTATGTGGCTATGGAAGATAACTATAATAATCATGGTTGATCAATGACACTTAATGGTAATTGTGGTTTGAAAAGTAAGTCTTGTGTTATCAAGTTATTCTAAGGTGGGTACGATTCAAATTAAGATTCAGAAAAAGAAAAACAAGGACAGTTGTGTAAGTTCATCAGGCGATCAAAATCCTCTCACTAAAGATGATAGAATTTTTAATAAATATGAAGAGTAAGAGGGAGAGTGAAACTGACCCCACGATTGAAGGCGGCAACACAGAGACCGGTGGCAAGGCCAAGAAGGCAACCAATGAGCAGCAATGCCCATTCGGGTGGTGCGCCATCAGCGAGGGTGTTGTCGTGTGGGTGGTGGGGCGATGGATGATGATCCTGATGATCATGATTAATAGTAGTAGTAGTAGTATTACTATCCAAATGTTTGCGGCTGCTGCTAAGACGTCGGCCGGAGAGTCGTCGATCCAAATGCTTCATCAGCAGATCCCTAATACCATTACTCTTTCCCCCCCTTTGAGATTCCAAAGTTGAGTCAACCAAAGACGAAGACGATGACGATGTGTTCGAAGGGAGCAGAGACAAGTGATCTTCATTATTATTATTATTAGTATTACTGAATTCTCCTCCAGACATCTCCGAAACAACCCTTCGGAGATTGTTCCCGCGATACAAAAATAACCCAATAAATAAACAAGAAACATAAATTAATACATTAAGTCTAAACTATGAAACCCTTCTTCTTCTTCTCCTTCTTCTTCTTCTTCTTCTTCTTCTTTCAGTAGAGATCTTAGTTTACAGAAAAGAAATTAGGGGAGGGATTACTGAGAGTGAAATAATCAAATTCTATGAGATTTTTTTTTTTTTTTTTT
>MVGT01000180.1:13714-24595 GCA_002174775.1 Macleaya cordata | reverse complement strand
CTATCGCCGTGCCTCCGGCACGGCTCAAAACCTCCGGAGAGAGAGAGGGGAGGGCGGGGGGCTTATGAAGCAGCACATTTTTATAAAAGGACAACTCTGCCCCCGTCCTGAATTGTATAATAGATTATTAGTGGCTAGTGAATGATTAAAAGGAGGACCAATTTACTGATGACCAGCAAAACCCGTTATTAAAGACAAGGGAAGGGTGGGTTTCGACTCGACTCGACTCGTATATAGATGGGTTTTGGTTTTTTTTTTCTTTTTCTTTTTAAGCATCTGAGTATTCTTTTTAGACTCCATTGAATCTGAATTGTACAATAGGTGACAGGTGCTAAAGTGATGGTGGTTTAAGGATCCTTTGGGCGCAAGGGATGAGTGTCGTTCAAAGGGGGGAAGCCAAGCAATGACTCAAGAAGGAAACATGAGATAAAAATACTGTGACTATTCAAGAAGGGTGGGTGCCTTAGAACTCACTCGGAATTCAATTATCCGGAATTAAATCTATCTTCATTTCCTCCAAATACCTATTTTTAATTGCATTAGAGGGAGAGTGGAATTGAAATGGAATTTTTGAGAAATGCTTTATATTTTTTAAAATGACAAAACTATCCTTTAAAACAAAGTACTAAATAAAAATCACATTTGTATCCCACCACCACCACCACCACCACCACCACCTCATGGTCGACACATCACCACCACCATTGCCACCCCACCACCATCATTGTCACCTCATCATCACCACCACTGCCACCTCATCAGCCATCACTGCCATCCCACCACTACCATCACCACCACAGCCATGACGCTACCACATCAATGCTACCACTATCACCATCACCAATGCCAACACCACCATCATCACTATTACCACCACTACATCACCACCTCACTTGGGCCACCAAACAGATTTTAAGAATTGAAGGGTATTATAGTCATTTTTTCATAAATATTTTCCAATTCCTACATTGTAGCGAACATTAGTTCAATTACTGAGTCAATGACCCAAAACAAACAATTTTCAAGAATTTTAAAAATAGATTACTAGAATTCAATTCTGGGAAATCAATTACATATTATTGGTATGACTTATTACACGCATTATGCAAACAATTAACCTAAGAGAATATGAATCGCATGATACCATCCACTGTTTCGCGTTACTAATTTGTTAAAACCAAAAAAATTCAAACTGTTGGAAAATACAGTAGAGGAAAACCAAAAATTTCAAACTGTTAGAAAATACAGTAGAGGAAACTTCAGAAGAGTTTTCAGGCGATACTATTTCAGTTTTATTTTTACAGGACTATTGCCCAAATACATCAAGAGGTGCTATCAAAAATGTACAATAAAATTTTAGTGACAGAGAGAAACCACCACCAACAGAAGCGTAAGAAAAGCGAAACTATCTTGTGCTTACTCGAAGTTATGGCATCACCCAAAGAGCGTGGACATGACAAATCTTTTCACGTCCTGGACTCCTCGTGCAAATCTAAAACATATTGAGATTGATTAGTAAAATACAAGGGAATTAGAAAGAATATACATTAATCACTATATATGTAAATCTGGAATTTAAGACAAGATTCCTAGCCATATTCCCTCGTGTGTGCAAGTGATTTGACCGATAATTAACCAGAAAATATCAAATAGTAATGCTACAGTGAGGGTTTCCGTAGAATACAAAATTAACTATTGGTACTTGTTTAAATTTGACAAGCATATGAAATTAAGCTTACCCTCAAGAGACTGGGTCTTTTCTTCTTTTTTTTGGCAAGTCTTATCAGATTATATTAACTCAATCTAGTAGTATCCTAAAATGTGCCTAAGATGCCACGAGGCTCAATGCCACCATAATAGTATCATATACAAATTAAAAACGAAAGATTAGACACGCAGTGCCAGTATCAAAATGATCAACGTCGTAGAAACCCTAAAAGGCCAATACCTTAAACACGTTATTAACAAACTAACTACCAATCAAATGAATACATATACGAACAATAATTAGAAATATGTACCAAATGCATGTCATGTACATCGTGTACCGCGCACACATGTTAACCTTATTTGCATAATGCATATATGCTTGGAAAGCTTAAGTTGATGCCCAAGACTTAGCAAGCATGCATAACTAACCTATGTGGCAAACGGCAATCATAGTAAAATTTTCATTTCATTTAGAAATGTTTTAGTGAGACAAAGGAAGATTTTGATTGCCTCATCATTGTCTCGGTCAATATCACGTACCATCATATGTAGTTGAGAAGTTTAAGTTCCACAATTGAACAAAAATGTGCCAATGGATCAAAACTTAAGACAACCTTAATAATGTATCAGTATCATCTTGGGATGAGAGTATGTCAATGTATGGGTGCTAGTGGTCTACACAGATATGAATCGAAGCTTTCAAATCAAACCTCTGGGAAGTAAAATAAACTTTCCAACATTTAATACTCTCTATTTTATTATATATTTGACGCATATTCTAAGAAATACTAGCAAAACACTATTTAACATGATCTCAACTCATTCCCATATGTTACATCCCTGATTGATAAGTTTGAATACTAGACATAAATTTTCAAAGACGTACGATATTGTCATAAATTTTCAAAGATATGGAAAATTTCACAAAAAAGTTTCAACAAGTAGTACTTCAAAAAAAATTTTCAACCTATTGAAATAATTTTCATGAGTTTATATTGAAGTCCTACAAAAGAAAAACATGATAATTTTTTAACTTTAATGAAATCAACATCACATTTAGTTACTAAAATATAGTCGTGAGTTAACAGTGTATAATTTTTAAGAAAATTGAAAAGAGTAAGATATGAGTGGAAAAAGGACTAGAAGAGAATCTAAAAAAGGGATTTTTTTTTTAAGGAAAGTGATAAACTTGGAAAGAAGGAAATAGATAAATATATATATATATATAAGTATATTTTGGCAGTCAAGGAAAACATAGTGAAGAATTATTGATATAGATTCTACACAAATTATATAAGAAAAAAACGGATATAGAATTTTAAGTTCAAAAATTCCACATGTTCAGTTTGAAATAAGAACTATAAAGAAAAACTAGATACATTTCACCGTATCCAAACTTATCAAATGGCCTCGCTAGAAAGATTCAACTAGCGTTAGTTCTAGATACCTTTGCATGAATGTATGGATGAAATTGGACACAAATCTGTGCTAAAGTAGGACATAAATGGGTTGGATTGAATGCAAAAAACAGTTCATATAAGGTTCAGAGAACTCTTTAACCGAAATCAAATCAATATCTAGTCAAGAACCTGTTTTTTACCCTTCTTATGAGGTAGGAAATAACAAATCGGAGTTGCAACAGCTGCTAAATACATCTTAAGTCCTTTTCAGGGCCCTTGCTATTTTTCATAAAGAAAATGAGACAACTCTGCAGTTTAACTGTCTTCAACCTCTAACCCCTAGCATTCTATTTCTACAGTCCAAAACAGATTGACGATGGTCGACATCCAGTTAATAGCGGTCAGACTGGTCTAATATAATCACCGAAACCCACCTTTACTGAAAGGGCCAGCCAAAACAGTAGTGGCCAAACCACCACCCACTGACTAAGATGCCTCACTGTTGAGTTACTAAGGTCCTGCAAGCAAAAAGAATACCCAAAGGACCGGAAAAGAAACAATGGATGTATCTAGCAGCTCCCTACCAAATATACATGTCATTAGTTGTACTTTTTTTACTCAACTGCAGATCCCGACTGGTACCCATTTCTTTGAGGATAAGAACGTCGATTATTCCAACTTGAATGGGGTCCGGACAAGGTGCAACTGGAAAAACACTAATCTAAATGAATCCAACCCATTTTCTGCCCCATGCTTTAGAGGTACTATTCATGGATGCTTACCGTGAGGGGTCCTGTATAAATGCCAACAAAGCATAAGTAGATATGTAGAGTTAGGATCTGTTTACATCATTTTCCTTACACCACTGTTACTGAAGATGATGCAAGGGCTGATTTTTTTGTGACGATCAAGATCATCCTCAAAAAAAATAGAAAATCATTCTATAACTTTTAAAAAACAGATCCTGGCTCCAATATATTATCTATGAAGTTGTTTTTTTTAACCTGCATGAATGATAAACCAACCATGCATGCATGCTTTCATTGTAGCAACTGAACTTACAAGTGTGATGCATAACCATGCTATAGAGGATGATAAGAAACTAGTAGAATGGTGCACAAGATCTGTAAATCAGGATCAAATATTGGCACAGGATTGGTAAGCATGAGGCACCTGTTTTCTTTCTAGAGACCCAAAATGTTTGAATTACAGGGCAGTTTCTTATCATTCTCTTTTAAATAGTTATGTCATGTAAGCATGTATACATGTTATCTCATTCACATCTTTTAAGAAATTCGCTTAATATTTAGTGTACATATACATTCATGACATTTATTCAAGCTCCTTCAAGATACGCATACATGCAACATTATTCCGTGAGCACATCTGTTTTGTGTCCATTTCCATTCAAACATTCAGAATGAGTTGAGATCCATGTCAAATAAAGTTTAGCATACCTACTTCATATAATATGCAGGAAATATATAACAAAATAGAAAATACTAAACATATTTAAAGTTTTATTCTATTTCCCTACAGGTTTAACTGTAAAACCTAGATTCACACCCATACCGAGCATCAACATACCCCAAATGCATATCCCACCATGTTGACGTAAACATGATGCATTATCAGTTGTTTCTTAAAGTCTAGATCATGAGGCACATCTTAGTCAATTGAAGAACTAAGATTTATCTCAACAATAATAGAACGGTACTAACCGGGACAACGAAGAGATAAACCCTTCAATGTCACACCCAGATCAACAATAGACTGGAAAGTCTATATCGAAACATTTCAAAATGAAATAAAAAATTTAACATGATAATCACAAATACCAAAGCCATGCATTTTTACTCGTCTTTCTAGGATGCTCAAGCACAAACATCATATAAATAGAATCACATGTATATACCTACAAAAATGTGTCAACACGCATCAAGTACATAAATCTAATCATAACCCATATATAAACCCTCATCCAATTTTTGGGTCATTCGTTAATATTTATGTTAAAGTAATTGGCTTATGGGTTGGCAAATATAGTGCGTTGGATCACTTTTTACGAAAGCACCTGGATGTCTAAGTCTTCCCATTTTTAATTTTTGGATGATACCTTCATACTATTCTAAAAGTCACACTTCAATATCTAGGGTACGTAGTAGGGTGCATTAGAGTTATTTCAAAAATTTTGAACAATTCATATATAGCAAGACCAAAGCAACTACATTAAGAACGTAATACAAAATAGGGTTATCAACAAATTGGATTCGAAAGGAATCAAGATTAGTTCAGAACCCATCTAAGATAAGGTTAACTTGGACGCAAGAAGATTTTACTAGATGGAATCATGGTATTAAACGTAATCCTAAAATAGATAATAATTATAACACCCAACTTGAATTATGGCACCATTAGATTGGGTTATTAATCTGACTTGACCCAAGCCTATGTATTCAGTCTATAAGCTTCTTAAGGGTAATATATATTTCAATGCTCATCAAACCCAAAATAAAAACCAAAAGCTAGTTGTAATCGTTAGAGACCCAAACTGACATCACTACTCAATATTTCTTAGTCAAATACCGGTAAACCACGCGAGCAAGAAGTTCAATTAGAATAAAACCGTCTAACTATGCTTTATAATTGGGTAAACGAGCATTGCAAAAGTGCATACTATCAGCCCAACCCAAATCTAAGAGTCGCAAAAAATAACGATATTCATCAAAGTCCATATTACATGGAAAATAACTATGGGAAACAAAGGTTGTTTCTTTTTGCCACTCCTAGATTTGACCTAAGAGGTAAAGCTCATCTCAAGTTGGTTTTCAAAAACCATGGGTTGTTTGATCCATTTGGTAGACTTGTAGAAAAAAAGGTTGGGCTCTTGAGATGAGTTTTACTTAGATTTGGCATTTTGATGCAGGTATTGAAGAAATCAAATCATAGTTCATATACAATATTTTTTTGGCAGGGGACGACATTACATTACTTTCTCTTGTAGTCTTGTGGTGTTAGTATGATGTTATGAATGACATAAGGCGCAAAAAACATACTTTATGTTTAGTCAGTTCATATTGTGCTATTTGCTCTGTATTCTCTGCTTCCTTCGTTAATTGGCTTGGCCATTTGCTAGTGGAGACCTCGTCTATTTTGGGTGGGTTGATCTTTCCATAGTTTGTATTTAGCTATGTAACATCGACACTTCACTTTTTTGAATTTTGTTGTGTCGGATACTCGGACACTCGTGTTGACACTTGTGGATACTTCAATGGGTACTTGCACATAATAATGTTAGATATTGTGTGTCTATCTTGTGTGCACTTGCACATAATCGTGTTAGAACGTATTATATAGTTCTAAGTTAATGCCTTTTGTGTATTATGTAACAAAATTGGTTCTAAAAATACAAATTATAACTAAAATTAAAGCATATAATGATTGATACATGAATAAGTATGTATGTGTATCGCCGTGTCCGCGTATTGGGTGTTTTTAAGTCACAGTGTCGGACACCTCGTACCCGTGTCGGACACCGACACCCGTACCCTTATCAATGTTACATAGGTATTTAGTGCTTTTAAAATACATTAATCTTTTCAAAAGAAAAAAAAAGAAGCATAAATAGTGTCTCTATGGTTCAATGGTGCCTCCAATGACGCCAAGACGCAAAAACAAACTCAATACTAGATTTAGTGAAGTTCCTTGAACAATGAGTAAAGTTGTGTCAAATAAAGTAATTTTCTCAAAAAACTTCCTCCTTATTTAGTAATGATGACTTTAGAAGTTGCTTTTTGTTAAAAAAAGACTTTAAAGTTGCCTGCTTTTTAAAAACTACTTGTTTTTCAAACCATGGTTTCTCTATTANGTCACAGTGTCGGACACCTCGTACCCGTGTCGGACACCGACACCCGTACCCTTATCAATGTTACATAGGTATTTAGTGCTTTTAAAATACATTAATCTTTTCAAAAGAAAAAAAAAGAAGCATAAATAGTGTCTCTATGGTTCAATGGTGCCTCCAATGACGCCAAGACGCAAAAACAAACTCAATACTAGATTTAGTGAAGTTCCTTGAACAATGAGTAAAGTTGTGTCAAATAAAGTAAATATTTTAGAAAAAGTGCTTCTTTTTCAAAACTGATGACTTTAGAAGTTGCTTTTTGTTAAAAAAAGACTTTAAAGTTGCCTGCTTTTTAAAAACTACTTGTTTTTCAAACCATGGTTTCTCTATTAAACCTGCTGGTTTTTAAAACCACCAACTTTATAATAAAACCTGCTGGTTTTTAAAACCACCAACTTTATAATAAAAACTGCTGGTTTTTATAAAAACCGTGGGCTCTCTGTTTTAGAACATTAAAAAAAAAAAAGCATTAAAAACACTAAAGAAAAAGGACTGGTATGTGGACGATGGAGGTAGACAAGAACAAGAAAGGAGAAGAAGAACAAGAGAAGAAAAAAAAAGTCGATTGGTAAGTGTCGACAGTTTGGAGAGAGATGAAGCAGAAGAAGTACCTCATGATAGGTGGTTTCAGCTCCTCTTCTTAGACTTCCATAGTGGAACTCGAGCTCCTCTTTCTCTCTCTTTTCTTCTTTCTTTTTTGCTAGGAACTTGGGGTTTTGAAGTAAATTAGTTTTTTAAGAAAGAGTTTTAGAAGTTTAAATGTTTTAAAGTATTTTTTAAAACCAAAAAATGGATTTTGGAAATGGGTGACTCGGGCGAGTCAGTCCGATCCCCAGCTTGACTCGGCCTACTCCCGAGCCCCAAGTCACTCGCGAGTGACTCGGCGAGTCAGGCCGAGCCCAACTACTTAGTTTGTTTCCCACACTATTGTATAAGGGAGCGACCTTCCTAAGAGTTACTAAAAACAGAATGTTTACATTCTATCCTATCCATTACAAATATACAAAATACCTTGAAATAAAAAATAACGTACATGAAGGTATTTTACTCTTACAGACCTAATGCAAATGCCACAAAAAACCCAGGTTCCATATCTATGTTACCCAATCTATGGCCATGTATGTTTACTACAAAAAGTTTTCTTAGAAAAACAATCGTAGGTACTTCTACTTGTACTTCTACTTCTACTTCTATCTACAACAGTTTTGAAATGAAAGTTTTCTTAGTAGGGAATATTCTTATGCTGCTGCTGAAACATCAAGAAAATTTTGGATGGAAAACAATTTCTAGATTTAGTGGGTCAAATAACCAACTCCCCATTCGCTCTCCCTTCCAAGACATGGCTCAAAAGCCAAACCAAACTGGAAGTAAATTTAGGTAACCTCTCGGTTCATGACCAAAACTAAAATAGTGGTATAAGTACTGCATGTGCTGATACCGCTAGTTTTTGAAAAATCTAAAACAGTGCATAGCAGATTATTCAAGTAGAAAATGAGAAATTCCATGCAATTGGGACATACTCGGGAAACCACCTTTTTTATCAACGTTTTCGGGAAAACACTTTTCCCCTCGAGAAAATTTTTTCTTAACAGCATGGGTTTTTATTTGCCTACCCTCCTCCCTAAGAAAACCAAAATCCCAAAAATATAAAAAAATCACCACTACACCATCACACAACAACCATGACCACCACTAACAGAATTATCACTATAGTCTATAGACAACCCATATGTCAGCAATTTTGCCATCTTTTAACGTTGTGCAGTGGCATGAAAAAGGCAAAGTAAGCCAATATCTATAGTTTAATAAATGGAAACAAAAAATATAAATATAAATATAAATTAATGCAAGACGTGACTAGGAGGAAGGATTAAAAGCGATACCAGTGTTGCAACTGTTGCAGGGTAGCGAGCCAAAAGGCATTCAAAAATTTCAAAACATAGCTGCAGTAACATCATAAAAGAAAATGTCAAATTGATAATTCAACAGCTAAACAATGGGAGTATAAATCTTCGATCTGCTAAAATAATTTGCATAAAATATCACACGTTGCGGTCATCCTTTCCTAAAGACCGCATATTCTGTAAATATGATTGAAAAAGTGCATTAGCATCAATGTCAATGACCACACAGTATTACTTATTTTTCTCAGAAGTGCCAAGCAACCAACAAGTCCACAATGTAAAGCTTGCCAATCTGCCTGATATAGATATGAACATCAGCATATAATGAAAGAAAGAGATAATGGAAAAATGGTCCTGATATTCCGGGCAACTTTTTTCATTATGTGTTTGGTTTTGGCTCACAGGAGAACCAAACATGAGGTATATAAGTGCTCAAAGATGTTCTAGCTTTCAACATGAACAAGTGAAAAGAGCACCAAGGAAATATAAATTGAAGTCCTAAATCATCCATTGAGAGGGTCAAAAGAAGAGATTGGTAAAGAATATATAAAGAGCCGAAGGAGAACAAAGCGATGAAATACAAAAAGAATCAGAAAAATAAGATGCAGACCAGAAACGAAAGCAGGATGCCGTAATGCAGAATGAAATTGTGCCACTATTCAGGAATTTGAAAGATCATATCAACATAATAGTTGACTAAGCAGACTTTCTATGAAGAATCCTATCAAGCTATGTATAATAGCATAGTCTAGCGGCTTTGTTGCAAGACATGTAAGAGGTTCTGCTAGAAGAAGAATGCCTGATATATGTAGGAATTTTTCTGTAAGATGACATGGAATGCTATTGATAAAATGTATAGAGTGAGAACAAATAGGCACGAAAATTACAATGGAAGTTAAAATAAATGAATTGTTGCAGAATTCCCAATTCATTTACAGGTAAAAATAAATGAAACGGAATCCCTCTTCCCCAAATTGTTAGTGTTTGGTATGACTTGAGAATGAAAAATGAGACAATCACCTCCTCAGTTTTCGTGTTTTAATTAACTGAGAAACACAAAGAAAAAACCCCAAAGCCTTATAAAAGAATTCACCAAAAGTAACAGATTTTATAAAAATCAAAACACTCCAGAACCAAATTCATACTGCAAAAAAAGAAAAATCAAAACAAAAAATTTCACAGTTCGAAACCCTAATTTGCAGATAAATCAAATCCTAACTCAATTTAATAAAAAATGATGGTAACCAATTTCATTCAACCCATTATTCTTCTCTATCATTGATGTCGATTTACTACGTCCATTAGTTTCTCCCAACCAAAATCTCACAAAAAAAAAAAACAGCAACCAGAGAAACAGATGAATAGGAATATAAATGGGAATCCAGGTTTGCAAGGGAACCAACCTTTCATGGCCCGAGTGAGAGATAGCGAGGAACAAGACAACAGTAAAACTTGTTTGAGGTTTCTTCTATCACAGAGTTGAAGAGAAGAGTGAAGTGCATTTTGTTTTCGTCAAGATTTCCGGCCCCTTCGTCTTCATCAACCCTAGAAATCCTTGTTTCAGTAAATGTTGTATGGTTTTTAGGGTTTCTGCAACTTCTTCTTCGTCATAGCCCAGAGAGAATAAAAAAGTACAGAGAAGGAAGCGGAAGGAATGAATGACGTGGTTTCTCTGGGAGTGTTGTTATCGACACTTAGAGATTTTTATTACTTCTATCCTACACTCAAAAGTATCTACATTTATCATTTTTATCCCACTTAGAGCATCCACAGTCATATAAGCTAAAAATGTGTTTTAGCTTTCTCTTATTTAGCCTACAAGACCGAGTTACACAGTGATAGGTTTTTAAAAAAGTTTGAGAAATTATTTAAAAACTGGTTAAAAGGATATAACCGTCATTTTTTAAAAAAAAATAAAAATTAAAAACACCAGACGTAGTGGAAGCACTACGTCTGATGCCAG
>MVGT01000180.1:0-13418 GCA_002174775.1 Macleaya cordata | reverse complement strand
AAAAAAAAAAAACAATGAGACGTGGTCTTACCTCTACGCTCCATGGGACGTAGTTTCTGCTCCACGCCCCGTAAATCTTTCTCCAGACTCATTTCCAAAAAGCTAATTTTAGCCTATCTGGGACTCTCGTAGGGGGAAATTCTTATTTTCCCCTACCCACTACTCAACTCAAATAAGGTAAAAAGGTATTTTACCATACCACTGTGGATGCTCTTAGAGGTATCCTCATAAAAATAAAATAAAATTAACATTTTCGTAACATTTTCGTTTTAAAAAAAAATTCTTTACTGGTTTTTTTTAATCAAACGGTTCCTTTTTAGTTCTACTTTCTACTTTCCTCTTCATAGAGGAGCCAATGAAGGTTTCAATTGAACTCTTAACTCATCTCTCTCTTCGTCCAACCCCTAGAAATTCTTTAATTTTCTTAATATCTTGCCAAATTTCTAAAATAACTTTGGGTGGGTTTGTAGCTTTAACTCTTCTTTAGTTTAATCCCACATTATTTGGGAGACATAGAATGTTGAGGTTTATAAGTGACTACACTTATTAGAGTTTATCTTTTAAGTGTTGGGTCCTCATTGGAATTGATAAGGCGCACGCGTGCGTGTGCGAAAGCGCGATTGGGCGTTTAGGACGCTATAGTGGCGCACTTTGCACGTGCGCATCGTCGCTAGGAGCTATTGGAGCCTTAATCTTTTCCAAAAATGAGATGGTGTTACTGTAGTATCGATACCAACAGCCAAAGAGAAATAGACAGTTGAGGTGAGGTGTTCAGATCACGCCAGTATCGATACTGAGGTGATCTGAAGTCATCGTCAATGGGTATCAATACTTACTCGCACCAGTTTAGAAGAGTCACCTTTTTTGCTTCGAAATGGTGCTTCCAAGGCTATAAATACATAGTTTCTTGGCCATTCTCAATACACTTTGAATTCTTAAGTAAACCAAAGTAAAGTTGGAGTATTTTTGGTATTGTCAGAGATCAATAAGAGTGTTCTTGAGTTGTGATCAAATCTCGCACATTCGAACTCACAAATCCTACGGTTAGACTCTATTGTATCCTGAGAACATATTTCGAATACCCTGGTACAATTATAGGGGTGAAATATTGTTTAAAAGACAGCGATTATGTGCCTTAGAGTTCTTTAAACCGTTTAAGTCTCCATTACTGTTCCTACATTTTTTCCAACATATCTAAACCATTTTTTCAAACCCTAAAAATTCTTCAATTTTCTTATTTTATTTTTTAGGGTTTCAATCACTACTTTTTCTTTTTCTTGTTGATCTCTTTCTTTGGCTTCTACCCTGAAATTACCTAAATTCTATGTTTACAAATTATAACTTCACATATTTATGTTGAATACCTCTCTGGTTAATCCTTGAATTTCATTTCAATGAGTAATGTAAGAGCGATGGTCTTGATCAGATGAGTAATCTACGATACCATATTTTAGTTTGATTTCTTTCTTTTTTCCAACATAAGATGATGTTAAAAAGTAGGGCTATACATTTTCAAACCAATCCAATCAAACCGAACCAATCCAACTAATGTTCATTTGGATCGAAACCAATCCAATTAGAGATTGGATTAGGATCAGTTGGGATATTTTGAAAACCAATGTAGGCGGATCGGTTAGTGGATTGACTTGATCGAAACCATTAAGAATCTGATCCAACCAATCTATATGTATGTTTGTGTAATTTATTAGAAAAGCTAAGGGTAAAACTGTAAAACAGAAATATAAAACACCCACTTTTACTAAACCATAAACTTGCTGCAATATTCTCAAAACTCAAATCAGAACTTTAAAGGGATTAGACAAAGACGTCATTGATGAAATCCCCTTCATCATCATCTTTAACATTCTAACTTTTTCTCTTTATCATTTTTCCTTTTTCGATCAGTCTCTACTCTCTATCTCTTTTGGCTCTAACCTCTTGAACTAGATGGATGTACGCCATACTAATCCCTTGCCAAAAAAGCATGTGATCCCTCTCTCTAACTCTCTACAAAATCATCACAATTCAGTCATTCATTCATCATTCTTCTTCAAGAGATAAAAATTAGGGGGGGCAAATTCTATTTTTTCATAAAAAAATTATGGTTGAAATGTTATCATTAACTCTTTATATTTTCTCTTAATTTGCTTTGTGGATCTGATTCCTAGTACATAACTCTTTTGATCAGTGAATTTATTTTGGATGTGATTTTAAAAAAATATATGATTTTATAGAAATTTCTCTAATTTTATAGTAATTTTGGTAGTTCGGAACAAAAACAACAAATCTATCTCAAACGAACGAAACCAACCCGGTCCAATCCAAGCTCAATGGTTTCGACTAGATTGGATAGGAACAGATTGGATAATCGAAACGGATTGATATTGTAGGAACCAATCAGACATTGGATTGGTTGCGGATCGACCCAATTTTAATGGTTTCGATCCGCTGCACACCCTATTAAAAAGAAGGCTTCTTGTCTAAGAGATGGAAACCCATATGGACTTCAGTTCGGTTTCATTCGCTTCTCCATAAGAACTTTGACTCAATTAAGACTGTAATTCTGACAAGAGACAAACTATCCAATTAAGTACTCAATTTATGATTTGATCAATTTGTATTCTTAGTTGGACTAAAATTTGATTTGTGGAAGTCATAATAATATCAGTAAAGAAAAGTAAAAGAATAGGGCAGAAAAAATAGAATTTGCCCCCCCTAATTTTTTTCTCTTGAAGAAGAATGATGAATGAATGACTGAATTGTGATGATTTTGTAGAGAGTTAGAGAGAGGGATCACATGCTTTTTTGGCAAGGGATTAGNACTAATCCCTTGCCAAAAAAGCATGTGATCCCTCTCTCTAACTCTCTACAAAATCATCACAATTCAGTCATTCATTCATCATTCTTCTTCAAGAGAAAAAAATTAGGGGGGGCAAATTCTATTTTTTCTGCCCTATTCTTTTACTTTTCTTTACTGATATTATTATGACTTCCACAAATCAAATTTTAGTCCAACTAAGAATACAAATTGATCAAATCATAAATTGAGTACTTAATTGGATAGTTTGTCTCTTGTCAGAATTACAGTCTTAATTGAGTCAAAGTTCTTATGGAGAAGCGAATGAAACCGAACTGAAGTCCATATGGGTTTCCATCTCTTAGACAAGAAGCCTTCTTTTTAATAGGGTGTGCAGCGGATCGAAACCATTAAAATTGGGTCGATCCGCAACCAATCCAATGTCTGATTGGTTCCTACAATATCAATCCGTTTCGATTATCCAATCTGTTCCTATCCAATCTAGTCGAAACCATTGAGCTTGGATTGGACCGGGTTGGTTTCGTTCGTTTGAGATAGATTTGTTGTTTTTGTTCCGAACTACCAAAATTACTATAAAATTAGAGAAATTTCTATAAAATCATATATTTTTTTAAAATCACATCCAAAATAAATTCACTGATCAAAAGAGTTATGTACTAGGAATCAGATCCACAAAGCAAATTAAGAGAAAATATAAAGAGTTAATGATAACATTTCAGTGAAACTTAAATCAAACAAAAATCAACCAACTTAGGTCACAATTGATAAAAATCTAAAGTGCTAATAACAACCGTCTTTTTTAGGGGTGTTACGTCAAACTCTCGTGATTCCATTAACCGAGCATTCTTTTCATTTCCTTTTATGAGGATTGAATGGCCATTTTTTATTTTATGAGGCAAGAGGGGAATTATTGTCGCGTGATGGAAGGCAATGGCGAAGATACGCCACTACTAATGGGTATGTGAAAAGCGCTAAGAAATTACCATTAGCATATAAAAGTCATCACAACGGATGAAGAAAAACCATTAATATACACAAGCATACGAAAGTCGCTACTACATATGAAGATAGAGCTCCAACATATTGTATGGGTCAAACTTAAAAGGCAAACCACAAACAAAAAAATTTATACCCATGGACCTCCTAAACTTTACGAGGGGTGCACAACCATTGGGACAAAGAGCCATGTGCAGTTGAACGGGCATTCGTGATCACCACACTCATTTGTAGCATAATGAACATAGAATTATTTATTTTATCCATACCTTTTTACCAAATTTTAATGGGGAGGGGATATTGCACAATGGCTTATTGTGCCACTGTTGCACCACTTGTTTCTGAGAGGCCCACATGTAAACTTCAATAAGTTTAGTTTTTGGTGGTAAAGTTGTTTGTAGTTTTAGAAGAGACTCCAATAAGAATGCAACTTTTAAATGCGGGGAGACTCCTCTTTTTTACTTTGAAAAGGGTCAAAATAATTAGTTTGTAAAAGAATGTCCAAATTATAAAACACCCTATTAATACAGATTATTTGGGACTAATTAAGGGGGAACAAAAAAAAAATAATAATAATGTTTATATTACGTTTAGGTTCTGTTCCACCATAAATTAGTTTTGTAAATAAAACTCAAAAATGAGTAAAAAAATATTGTTACCCTTGTTAAAACTAGAGAGGGAGAGAGAGATAAACGAAAGAGAAAGAAAGAAAGAGAACGAGGGGGGAGAGATCTTGAGTTTGAGAAAAAGAGAACGAGATCTAAATTTCGAAAAAAAAATATAACAAGAAAGAGATCGAAATTGACAAAATTTTGAGAAAAAAAGATCGAACGAGATTTAAGTTTTGAGGTTGAGGAAGATGAAGAAGAGGTTGGAGATAATGAAATTGGTTGCATATTTAATAGAGTGATGAAGAAAATAAAGTTGCATACTACTCGCATACTGTTTGCATACTACTTGCATACCACTTTCATAGTGCTACTTGCATACCACTTGCATATATATTGCTTGCATATCACTTGCATACTATTTGTATTATTAGCTTTAATGGCGGATATAAGAATCTCGTAAAATTTAATGGCGTATCTGAGATCTTTGTTCCCTTGAATCATGAGAAAGAAAAAAAAATAAATAAAGGACCAAGAGTAAATAATACAAGTATAATTAAGAGTATTTTTTACAATAAATTGATGGTTTGTTTGAATGGGAGATTTTAAGTAAGGATTTTGTGGGGACCATATATTTACCGAAAAACTAGTTAAAAATCATGTTATAAATCTAACTAGTTTTCTACCAAATCCCTGGTCCCCACAAAATTCCAACTTAAAATTTCCATCCAAACAAACCATGGAGTTATTTGATAAACTAATATATTTGATATTACTTAATATTTCTTCCACACACACACCGTATGGATAGTTGAATTATTTATACATAAAGCTTTACTTGATGAGGAAGACTAGGATGTAACGATTAGTTTATGATAAACTCATATCCTAATGGAACTCCTTCTCTGTTTATCCATATCTAGGATAAGTATTAACTTGAGGAGGTTAACACCAACACAAACACATATGTGAAGTTGTGCACGGACTACATGCATGACCGACATGACCTGATTACTTAATATTATTTTAGCCTAAAAAAGAAACTTGTGCCAGCTGTATATTAGAAAAACAAAAATTAGATTTTATTTACAAAATCAAAAATGGGTGGATGGGAAGTAAAACCCAAACTAAAATTAGGGTTAAACCTCAAATCCATGACTAATTAACCATATTAAATATTGGTATAAAATTAACGATATTTATAGAAGACTCATAAATCACCACATTTTTAAGGGGTTAGAAGTTTTATTATAATGTGATTTTCGACGAAGATGATTTACATGTTGAGTAGTTCATTCTCCACAGAAATAAATCTTTAGATCATCTCAATGTGAGTCTCCACAAAAAATTCTTTGACTACGCCGTGGCTAAATAAGATTGGTTATCGATCCTAACTCTCTTTATATATTATTAGTATTAATATTACGTTCCTTTAAATTAATAAGTAGCTGATCCTGTATTGATGAATTGGACTTAATTTATAAAAATGAATTCTGTTTGTGGGATTCGATACCAAAACCTACACTAACAATATTTCAACAACTCAAACATGATAGATCTTTCTCCCCTTCTATATCTTTATCCCTAGCTACACTAACAATATTTTGATTAATATATTCTTCCAACATAAATACAATTAAATTTAGTATCTCACATCACATGTCTACACCACACGTGCAAAGGGAGTCCGGTCACAGCCCAAACCAAATCTAAGGCAAACCTAAACTTTTTAAGCAAACAAAAAAAAAATATGAAGAAAAAAAGTATACCACTAAAGTACCCCTTAATCCCTGCGTGCTAAATGCCAATCCCTTTATTTTTAGCTTTCTAATTTTTTTCTAAATATAATAAAAGAATTTTTTTCTTCCAAGTTTTATAACTTTAAGAAATGCGTAAATTAATGTGTGTCTTTTGTTGACTAAAATAAAAAGAGTGAGAAAAGAGGAAGAAGACATCCAGTCCAGACACACACACTTTCAAACGTGTTCCTCTAAGATTCTTCTCTTTGAATTTTCTTTATTTATTAACTTTCTTTTGTGGACTAGGTCTTTGTCTTTGGCTTGATCATCATGATTTCCTTTCCTTTCTTTCTACTTTTTTTTGGTTTTGTTTTGTTTTTTATTTTGGTAAGTTTCCCACCTTTTTTTTTTCATTTGATATAAATTGAGAAATGTAGATTTCAAATTTCAAATATATCAACAGTATTACTTAGTCTTCCCCTTCAAAAAAACAAAAACAGTATTACTTAGGCTCTGCATTGGCATTGAGAGCCTCACATACCAAAGTATGTAGTATGTACACACCCTTCAATGTCAGTTTTCACCCACTGCTCATATTTGCTCTTCATTTTTCTCATCCAACTCTTCAGCTCTAAACCTCTGCAATTTCAGCTGCATTTGCCATTGATTCCTCCTGAGCTCTGGTGATCATTTTCCAGCTTCTTTCTCTATATCGCTTATCGGCTTCCAACCCCTCGTACTCCTTAACCCAACAGCTATGTGCAGCACAAGTCAAAAGCAACACAGCCAATTGCATCATAAACATACCCATCAAAGTCATACACTCAATTCTGATAGATCAAAACCATTTCTTCTTTAAGACCTCTCGGCGAATTCAGCATTCTTAGACTTAGAATTTTCTCTTGTAAACAAACCCAAGATTCCAAGAAGTTACCAAATTGATGAAGCAAGATTAAGTGATATATGGGTTATGAAACAGAAGTGTGTGAGCTGATAGTAAAAACCCACAAGGGAACAGAAAAGAGAGAGAAAGAGAGAGAGTAGAGAAGTCTTGCAATATAGATCTGTATTAAATCCCTTCCAAATTTAGATAGCAAAGCAACCTTCAAATTTCATAATTTGCTCTATCAACACATGCTTCTGTATCATGTATATTTCTCAATTTAGACAAAAGCAAATTGATGCAAATGAAATTAATGGATCATCCTATTTTCTGCTGATCAGGTCCATTGATCCGAGCTACATTCATCAGTTTGGAAGTCAGAACTAACTTATTCACAATGATCACTTGATTTTTCAAGAATATGAACATCAGAAAAGAATAAATATATAAATATGCAGTAACAGAACCAAACTTCAATATGTAAGGTAGCTAGGGTGAGGTTAGAGGCAAGGCCAACTAGTTTCAGTTAAGCCCGTAGCAGAGGTAGCATAGGCATAATTCAGTAATTCACATATACATGCATAGGCAGGGGCAGTGTTGTTTATTCTTCAGATCGAGCAGAGTTGCAAGGCTATCAGTTCCTACCTTTTTCCGATTTTTCATGAAGCTTTGTACAGGCTTCGCTTTAAATATCATGCATGAAGCGGATATTTTAAATATTCAGCATAACAGTTATAATTAAAGTGAAGGTTAAGAACTCATCAAGGCATAAAACTTTCGTGCTTGGCAGCAAATATAATTTGGCATGGACAGGATTTGAAGAAACATTACTTCAGGAGGAATTGAAGATGTTTGTTGTAAATAATTTCTATATTGGTTTTCACAGGTCCTCTGAAGGAATACATCACATCTTTTTTATTGAAACTTGATGCATTTTTAAAAGAAAAATCCAATGGTGATGAGCTACTTGAATAAATATTGTTTCAGTTACACAACAACAAAATGCTTTAACCTTACAAAAGGAATAAAAGAAGGAAAGCATTGAACATTAAGAGATGAAGACAGGAAACAATATGATTCTAGCTAGAACGATCTTCATTTCAACTTAAGTTTGGTCCGAGAATTCAATACTTACAGAGTTAAGAACTATAATATTTTACATTACGTGCAATTGGCAAGAAGCCAAACACGACTGAAACACTCCCAAGTATATTGTGTTACTTCCTGACTTATTTAAGTCACAATCAACACAAATGAAACAGGACACACTGTGACTCTAAACTCTTCTAGACTCTATCTTTGTGATACTTGATCACATCACAAAACTCATGATCATTACTAATTGAATTTTCTCCGCAGGTGTTATTTCTTCTACTAATTCATGCTTATCACATCCTAACCTAGCTAGCACTCACTTGTTAGTAGTTAGTAATTCGTATATATGGTGAGCTCATCCTATCCCTTCTTTCATTGATTCATCACATAATCACACAGCTGATAAAAAAAATAATAATAATAATAATCACAGTTGGAAATGAAACAGACAAGACATGCAAGAACCAATTGATAAATAAGTATAGTATTAATCTCCAACACTTATTTACTATTGCTTCCAACCACACATCACAAAAAGCACATCCTCTCCTTTAATTTCCCAGGTTTCTATTAACAAAACAGAAACAGTAATTAGAGCACAACAGTGATGAAATTTGAAGCAGAAACAACAGGAGGACCAAAAAAAAAAGGGTATAATAGATGAAAATTAATTCTATTTGCTGAGAGATTGAATCTGAAATGTGAAGCAACAACAAAGAGACCCACCATTTCTATTTCCTTAGCTATATAGCTAGCTATAAGGGAGATGTTCTTTTCTGTTTCAGACACTGCTTCTCTCAACTTCGCCTATCAATTGAATTATTTCTCTCTCTTTCTTTCTCTTTCTAATTCTGTGCTATATTTACAGTAAGCAAAATGTGGGAAGACTAATTATAGCATCCCCTAACCAACTACTGTTTTAAAGGCTTAACTCACGTACCAAGTTACCAAATCTACTCCTCCCACGCAAGAAGAAAACCTTAGTCCAATTCGTGTTCAATTTTCACAAAACTTTAACTAAGGTTCTTTTTCTCGTGGTTCTTCAATAAGTACTGTTTCTTTGAGAGAGAACCCATCGAGGATATCACTTTCCGAATCCATCTGAAGCTCCTTAAACATGGCCATCACCTGAATCATAGTGGGCCGTCTGAACGGCCTGTCATCCAAGCATTCAAAAGCAATCTTTAGATATTGATGGAGCTCAGCCTCGTCCACGGCCACGGGGGTGGATTCCTGACCATTGCTAGTACTCATCATCAGCAGCTCCGGTTCAAGTATCTCACTACTTCTTCTCTCTCTCTGTAGCTGCTTCGCCCACCCGACAAGGTTGTTGTCATCCCCAAACACGGATGGATCAATTGGTCTCTTGCCTGAGAGAAGCTCCAGCAATATAACACCATAGCTGTAGACGTCCCCTTTCGTTGTACATCTAAAGCTCTGGTAGTATTCAGGTGGAACATAACCGGGAGTCCCAGCAAGAGTGCTTACACTAAGATGAGTGTCGAGAGCGTTCATCAGTCTTGCCATCCCAAAATCAGAAACCCGAGCCTCTAAATTATCATCCAGAAGAACATTGCTGGACTTCATGTCCCTGTGGATTATGTGAGGTATACAGCTGTGGTGAAGGAATGCCAGTCCTCTAGCTGCTCCAATGGCAATCTTCCTTCTTGCTGCCCAGTCAAGCTTATTATTCCACACCCCTCCTCCTTTGCCGGCCCCCCTCCTCTCATGAAGGACTGTCTCTAAGCTTCCCCATTTCATATACTCGTACACAAGAAGCCTCTCCTCTCCAATCCTGCAGTAACCCAACAAGGGTACAAGGTTCCGATGCTTGATCTTCCCTATGGTCTCCATTTCTGCAGTGAATTCTCTCTCTCCCTGACCCGTAACTTGGATCAACTTCTTAATTGCCACGACGCACCCGTCCCTCAACTGGGCTTTATACACCTCCCCAAACCCACCAGACCCAATCAAGCTGTCAGCACTGAAACCATTGGTGGCTTCAAGCAGGTGTGCAAAGGTCAGCTTCCTCAGGGGCTTCTCAAATGTGGCTACGTTGATACTCAGAGGCTCGAGAACCCCCGATAGTTTCCAGCTACTGCTTCCGGAGGTTGGAAGGCTTTCAATGTATTTGTCTCTCTGGTCCTCCTTCTGCTGCGAAATTTTCATCCTGTACAGAGCAAGCATAAGCCCAATAATAAAGAACAGAGCAAGTAGGATACCAATGATCACTCCCCCGGCCATGGAAGACCGCTTCTTTCCATGGGAATTATTGGGGCGGGACCCAGCAGGGCCAGATGAAGAAGAACCGCAAGGGGGTAAAGGAACTCCACAAAGTCCAGAATTGTTTTCATATCTGGATGCTGGGAACGTGGTCAGCTGGCCTGCAGAAGGAATTGGACCGGTGAGGTTGTTGTTGGACACGTCCAGATCGCTGAGAAATGTAAGGGTTCCCAGTGAACCTGGAACGAACCCTTCAAGATCATTGTGGGACAGGTCCAGGACCCCGACCTGTTTCAGACCACCCAAGCTGTCAGGGATAGTTCCTGTGAGTCCATTATGTCCTAAATTCAGGACCTGCAGATAGGACATGACCCCAAAACTGTCTGGGATCTTTCCGTACAAGGAATTGTAGGAGAGATCTAAGTAGATCATGCTGCCATTATTAGCGAATGAGTAGACCGCCATACCCGTGTAGATTCTAATCGAGGGGCAGGAGTGCAACGTGGGAAGATTTGCCAACCTATCTGTTCTGACACCCTCAAACTCAACCAGTCCTCCTGCTCCTCTGCAAGAAGTCCCTCCCTCATTCCTCACAAATGCAAACTGCTTACCAGAGACGAGGCCCGGGGTAACGAGACCTGCTTGGTCAGCAAGTTGTGGTGGGATGGACCCTGTCAAGCCATTGCTGTTCAAATCCAACCATATCAGACTCTGACACTTCCCCAGCTCAGGTGGGATGACTCCTGTAAGTAGATTGTTCCCCAACTGGAGAATCGCGAGGTTCTTTAGGTTCCCAAATCCGGCTGGGATTTCTCCACTGATCCTGTTGCTGGAGAGGGAGACCCAGATGAGGTTGGTGCAGGTGGCGAGGGACTCAGGGATGACTCCGGTAATGAGATTGTTGTTGAGAATCAGAGTTTCTAAATTCCCACCATTCACACAGCTGATTGTGTTTGGGATTTCACCCGTGATATTGTTTGCCCACATAACCAAATCAGTAAGATTGGGAAGTTCCCACACTTCTGAAGGAATCGAACCGTTTATATTGTTGAAGCTAAGATCAAGTGTCCTGAGGTTCTTGCAGTTCCCAAGTTCTGAAGGCACTGCACCTGACAGGAAGTTATTAGCCAAGAGGATTTTTTGCAAGGAAGAAGAAGAAGAAGAAGTAGAAGAGCAGAAGGAAGAAGGGACGCTGCCATTGAAACTATTAGAACTGAGGTCGAGGACTTGAAGCTGAGTAAAGTTGATTAATGAGGAGGTAGGGAGAAAACCAGTTATGTTGTTGAAAGGGACATAGAGGTGTCTCAGGGATGGGATGGTGCTGACGACTGTATTTAGGAAGTCGCCAGATAACTGATTGTTTCCGAGGTTTAGGGTCTGCAGAGAAGAGCACGAGGTAAAGGTGGAAGGGAATCCCCCGATGAGCATATTACCGGAAAGATCGAGGTGCCGGAGAGAACCACAAGTCCGACCAAGATCGGGAGGGATTTCACCAGAGAAACGATTGTTGGCCAAGGAGAGCTGCTGCAAATTTCTGAGGTTCCCCAAAACCCATGGAGGAATGTTGGAGTGGAGGGCGTTGTGAGAGAGGTCGAGGGTGTGGAGGAGCTGGCAGTTGGTGAGGCTAGGAGGGAATCCAATGCCAGAGAGAACGTTGTGGGAGAGGTTGAGCACGGTAAGGTTGCCACAGTCCCCCAACCGGATGCTGGAAGAGAAATCCCCGGACAAGTTGTTGTGGGAGAGGTCCAGAGCTGAAAAACTATTTTGGCAAGACGAGGAGATGGCGGGGGGAAATTTTCCGGACAGTTTGTTGTCTGAGAAGTTGAGCAGAGTCAGACTCTGGCAATTGGAGAGGGAGTAGTTGAAGAAGCGGTAATCAGAAATCCGATTGCGAGAGAGATCGAGCTCTCGGAGAGAAGAGCCGAAGCCGGCGAAACTACTACTACTACTGCTGCTTCCTACAAGTAGTCCTGGTACAGAATTGCGGGAGAGATTGAGGGAAGTGAGGCGGTCGCAAGAGACTAAGAATGTATCAGAGATGGGGTCGGTGAAGTTATTAGACGACAAATCAAGGATTTCAAAGTTGCAGCGGCGGAGAGATGGGCCGGTGCTGGAGCTGTTGTTGTTGTTGTGGGAGATGAGGGAGAGATCACCAGAGAAGAAATTCCCGCTTAAATGAAGATGGGTGAGGTTAGGCAAAGAGGTGAGGAGGTCAAGGCGGAGAGGACCTATGAGACCTGCGTTGGTGAGATTGAGGGCAATGACTAGTCGTTCAGAGGAAGAAGAGGGAGATGAGCAGATGACTCCCCTCCAGGAGCAAGGACTAGAAGAAGAAGAAGTCCAGGTGCTCAAGAAACCACTGGGATCTGTTTGGACGGAAGAACGCTTGAAGGCCAACAGCCCCACCACATCATCCTCAGACGATTCTCCGGCACCCACCAAAAACAGAAGAACCATCAATAGAGAGATAAACAAATCCATAAGCGGATCCCTCTTTCTCTGCTCTGCTCTGTTCTGTTCTGTTCTGTTCGTAAGTAGGACTCTTTATTTTATCGATCTTTCCTATTACTGCTAATCATCTACTATTGGGTTTCTTATTAATTAGTCTTCCAATAACCAAAGAAATTCAAATTAATCCCAGGGGGTTTCTTCTGTGTTTTGGTGGTGATGGCGATCGTCGTCGTCGTCGTTGTCTTCTTCTTCGTCTTTTGTCAGTTGATTGATCTTTACAAATCTCGACCCTGTTGTTCTATGAGTGAGAGAGAGAGAGAGAGGAATGAATCAAATCAATCAGAAGAAGAAGAAGAAGAGAGAAAGAGAGAAGTGACTTGCTTCGTATTTCCTGAAATTTCGATCCTCCGAACCAAAATACTCCGACATTTTTTTTTTTTTTGTTACAGTTCCGGACGACTGACTGCAGAGACTCGAGAGATCAAAAAGAGAGAGAGAGAGAGAGAGAGAGGTTGAAAAAGAATAGAATAAACGGAACAAGTTGCAACGGAGGAAGAAGAGAATGAGAGAGAGAGAGGGAGGGTAGGACTTAGGAGGGAGGGAAG